>JAQFVV010006298.1:1768602-1906102 GCA_028023455.1 Epiperipatus broadwayi
ATCCTTTATCATTAATATTATTTCTAGATAATTTTCATTGAATAAAACATATTTTAACGTGGGAAGCTTACATTATTTTTAAACGCAGACAATGTCTGTTAGAAAGAGCGCGAAATGTTTCTCGTTAACTTTCCTTGGCTTTTATAATATATCTTTTTAATTATAATTTTTCTTTTATACCATGAAAAAATTATTAAATAAGGTAAAGTTAACAAATAATTATTTATTTCCTGGAAATTATTTATATTTCTTATTTTCAACATAATGATGTTTTCCGTGATTGCTGTAGTTATTACGGTCATTTTGAACTTTAGCATACGATAGTATAATCTTGAGTATAAAAAGCTTTAAAATAGGTAGATGGTCATAGAAAAACAGAATATCTTATCAAATAGGATTAGCCCCACATGATATTGTTAAACATTTATTGGACTTATATTTATTTCTGCAATAAAAAATATTAAATTTTTGTTACCGAATTTCAGTACTGCTTCCTTCTTGCAAAACTAATGCCAGACTAGACTTTCTTCAATTTTTGGCGGTCTTGTTTAAGTGACCTCTTACAGAGAAAAAATCATTTAATTATACATAAACAAAAGAAAGGGAAAAAAAAAAACTTATTACAGTCATATATTTTTCTGTATGATTTAAATAGATTACTGGGCAATTTGACAAATAATGTAAAATAATAAATACACCCAATTAACAATATTTATTAGTGATGTCTATTTCTGTATACATTATTATCTAAATAATTTAAAAATTACCAGAAGCTATTGTGTTATGATAAGACACTCATCTATTCTCCCCCTCTACCCATCTAAATCAATCACTGTTTACACTATATGCTTTTATACCATACTAAATTGCTCTCATGGTTAATATTTTTAATTAAACCACTCATGCTCTTTTTCAAAATGACATCAAATTACTAAATTTTTTTTTTAGTTATTTGCTTAAAATACGTTCAAGTGAATCAATAGCATACTTTATTAATCACTTAATATTATTACTATTTTACTTTTTTATTTTCTAGAAAAGGATAGCATTGTTTTCCTATGGAAACGATGCTAAATAGACCAAGTGTCAATAACACTAGGTTACAATTCTCCCACCGTTTGGAAAAAATAAAAAATAAAATAACACATACATTACCAATATTTCTTATTATATTGCTAGGTCTATATCATACTTCTTTTAGAAGTTAATAAATTCAATCTTACAGATTTAATTTTGTTTAGGATATGGTAGTAGGCTTCGGGCATTGTAGGTACCTCGTGTTCCATCAGGGGTTGAGACTAAAAAGGCATCCTCACCCACCTGTTTTACAATTTTATAGGGGCCTTCATAAAGAGACATAAATTTTCGAAACATCTGCTTCTGGAGATTGCTCACATGGGGAGTTCTAATTAAGACTAAATTGTGGACTTTAAAAGGATGTGGACCGGTTTTGGAACAACGAGTGCGTTTATCACCCATCTTTTTCAGATTAATTCTAGCCATTGCTTGGTCATGTTCTACATCAATAATTTCCTCTATTATGGGTAATGGTGTTTTTATTAGTAACGGTTCAGGTCTACCAAAGTGTAGCCTAATTGGAGACATCCTCGTAGATTCATTTATAGTTGTATTTATATAGTTAATAACTTGTGGTAACTTATTGACCCACTGTTTATGATCCCATTCTATGTAAACTCGGAATAACCTGCTTATTTCACACATGATTCTCTCACTCGGATTGGATTGGGGATTTCTAATTGAACACATGATATGTTGAATATCTTGCTTTTTACCCCACTTTTTCCATGTACCAGAGATGAATGCGGTAGCGTGATCGGTAAGTATTGAAGCTGGTTTTCCTACTAATGGAATTTGATATGTTTCTAAGCACTTAATGACATTTTTGGCATCTGTTTTTGGAACTGGGTAAGCAGATACATACTTAGTAAAAACGTCATACATTACAAGAATAAATTTTTGACGGTTGAAAGGTGGAAGTGGTCCATAAAAGTCCAGTGCCAATAATTCATTGGGCTTACTGGGCAGTATGGGTTGAAGTGTTCCCACATATGATTTATTTTGGAACTTGGTTTTTAAGCAAATTTCGCATTCCCTAAGTCTATGGGCAATGGACTCAGACATTTTAGGAAAATAAAAATGTTTCTTTATAATAGGTTCAATTTTCTGAAATCCATAGTGTCCATATTGGGAGTGCACATAATCTATTAGTTTATTTACTAAACATACAGGAATAATTACTCTCCAGGAAGTTTCATCCCCCCTTTTTAATTTCTTCATTAAAATCCTATCTTTAAAATGATATCCCTCTCTAATTCTATCTGCATATTTACTTTTATGATCTAGTTTAGCTGGATCTGATAAGAAATTAATTATTCTCTTCAGTTTATCATCCTGTGCTTGTAGTATATCCAAATTTGTGTAATCCCTAACTATTTCTTCCTCTAACAAACTGGACATGTTACAAATAATGATATTTTCAGTATTGGGGTTCTGATAATTAACAGAAACAGGATTGCGACTAAGAATATCCGCAATGACATTATCCTGTCCTGAACAATAAATGATTTCATATTGATATTGTTGAAGATAGAGGCTCCATCTAATTAATCTTTCATTATTGAGGTAACTCCTGTTGAGGAACTCCAAACTACGGTGATCAGTTAATACTATAATTTTTGATCCTAATAAAATTTGTCTAAGTTTTTGGAATCCCCACACAACAGCCAATGCCTCTTTCTCTGTAGTTGTATAATTAAGTTCAGCCCCCCTTAAATGTCGGCTTAAAAAATATAAAACTCTAGGTTCTTTATTTTCATTCATTTGGTATAAAATCACCCCTAAACCGAACCCACTACTGTCTGTTTGCAAATAGAACTCTTTAGTTAAATCTGGATAGGCTAAAATTACGGTT
Organism: Epiperipatus broadwayi; assembly: GCA_028023455.1. Classification (NCBI taxonomy): domain Eukaryota; kingdom Metazoa; phylum Onychophora; class Udeonychophora; order Euonychophora; family Peripatidae; genus Epiperipatus; species Epiperipatus broadwayi. The sequence goes on from JAQFVV010006298.1 coordinate 1,771,535, forward strand.
TTTAAAAAGTTATCTTTAATAATTTGAAATTCCTTTGTATGTTCCTGGGTCCACCTCCACTTTTCACACTTTTTTAATAAAACAGATAAATGCATGGTATCATATGAAATTTTTTTATAAAACCTGTGATAGTAGTTACACAGTCCCAAAAACGATCTTAAGTGCTTTCTGGTCTTAGGGATGGGAAATCTTTGAATGGCGGCAATTTTGTCTGGGTGAGGTTTGACCCCTTCCGCACTAACTAAATGACCAAGAAAAGAGATTTCTCGTGCAATTAAAATACATTTTTCTAAATTAATTTTTATGTTATTGTCTGAACATTCACTAAGAAACATGCTAAGATGCTGTAAATGATCACTTAAATTTTCTGAAGCAATGACAATATCATCGATGTATATAACTAACAAGTTTTTCAGTTCTTTTGAAAAGACCATATTCAAGCATCTGATAAGGCCAGCCCCACTATTAATTAAACCAAAGGGCATCCTTTGAAAAATATAAGATTGGCCCTGATAACAGAATGCCGTATATTTTTGATCATTTTGATGGAGTGGAATTTGCCAATAGCTGGTGGTTAAATCAAATGTGGAGAATATGCTCTTCCCTTTGAACTTCGTCAATAACTCCTGAATAGATGATGGTATGTCAGGCTTGGGGACAGTATGCTGATTAAGTGTACGGGCATCCAGACAGACTCTTATGGATCCATCTTTCTTTTTAATGACCACTAATGGATTCACATAAGCAGAAGGACTGGGTTTAATTATCTGCCAGTCAATCATTTTGTTAATCTGCTGCTGAACCTCTGCCTGGTATTGGTAGGGAATAGGATAAGTACGTTGCTGGAAAGGCTCATTATCTTTCAAATTAATTCTATGAACATACCCTTTTAATATCCCAGGTATTTTGGAAAAAACACCACGATACTGGAACAACAATTGGAAAAATGGTTGATAGTATTCTGTGCCAATAATACATGAACCATCTAACTTAACTTTAATATTTACATCAACCGTTGTCTCCTGTATGGTCATTAATTGATTCATCTGACTATTACAATTGACTATAAGAGGGCAAATCTCCTCTTTACATCCAAAAGTTTCATCGCTGTAATTGATATAACAATTATTTAGAGTCATGAAATCCGAACCAATTATGGCTTCATGAATCAAGCCTGGCATGATTAAAAAGACATGCTCAAATTTGCACCTATTAATTTCTAGTGTAACAAAAACCTGTTTATTAGATAATTTGGTCTTCTTTCCATTAGCAAGTACTACCCTAATCACCTTAGTTGGTAAAATTGGAATTGATTGGTCAGCTAACTGAATTTTTAAGTATGTTTCTTCAGACAACAAGGAAGCTTGACTGCCTGAATCAATTAAGGTGTTAACAACAATTCCTGCAATGATTACTTTTATCATAGGACAGTTGTATAAAATAGGTGGCTCAGACATTTTTCCTGGTTCCAAATAATCAATGTCCAGGTCTATATTATTAATAATCCACGATATTCTGTTCCCCATGTGTTTACAAATAGGGCCCCGAAGTGAGGAACATTCCTGCGAGGTCCTTTTTAGTTTAATGCCCCGCTACTTTTACTACCTTTGTTGTTTTTCTTTGGCATCACTTGGATACCACTAGTAGAAGGTTGATTCTCATTTAGAATCCTTCTTTTCACTGTCGGCCTACTAAGGTGGCTATTTGGTCTACTATATGGATTTTTCCTATAATACCCCTTTTCTTTACTTAACCTCCTTTTTCCTTCATAGGACCTATCCGTAAAATTAATATTGTTTACCATAGGATGGGTGTCCCTATTTATTCTACTCCTATGATCCATATTTCTATCACTAGTTTCTAGAGAGTCCAAAATTTTAACTACTTCTTCTATTGTATGCCTATCCACAGCAATTAAGACCTGCTCGATGTGCCTCGGTAAATTATGATGAATTATGCGTACAATCTGGGTTTCAGACAAAGGATAGGCTGTCAACGTTTTCAGTTTGACGGCCTGACTTCTGAAAAATTGAGTGTAACTGCCTTTATTTACCTGGTACCTTTCCTGAGATATTTGATACCTGAGGTTGTCTTGACGGTCTTCCCCCCAAAAACTAGCCAACATGAGATATTTAAAGTCCCCATACGTTTCCGGTTTTATAAATAACGATTGCCACCAATCCTTAGAGGCAGAACATAAATGGTTTGTGGCAATGGCAATCTTCTCAACTTCAGACAAATGACATAAGGTGAACAATTCGTCTAAATTTTGGAGATATTCATGTGGATTCTCCTGGTATTCTCCTTTAAAGAATTTTATTTTAAGGAATTTCAAAGCCATGGAACTATTAATTTCGGGCTCCAACATGACTTTATGTCTGGCCTCAGTCAATGGATTATACATTGATTCAACTGGGCTGATCATTGTATGTAATTCAGAGATTACGGGTTTATTATGGTCATTATTAATTTCTTTAACCTGAGTTTCAGATACATTTCTACTATGAATAACTTTATCCATATTAAGGTCCAGAGCTTTCATACGATTTTCTAATCCCAATTTATAATTTTGCCATTCACAATCTATTCTTGTAGAACTGTCCTTAAGGCCTACATTTAAATGTTGAATTTGTTGCTTTAACTGGTTAATAGTTTAATCTTTTTCTAACTCAAGTTTATCTTCTAGTCTCTGATATACTGTATTCTCACATTGATTCATATATTCCCCTATTTCCTCTTTGATATCATTTTGTAATATTTGTGAATTATTCTTTACTATCTCATTAAAATGTTCTACTTTTCCTAGAACTTGAATTAACTCACTTTCTATCTTTTTATTAATTTCACATTGGGTTTCATCTTGGGTTTCTAACTTAGCTATTCTGCTAGTAATCTGACTCTGATATCCTTTTGCTAGATTGTCAGGTTCAAGAGTTATATTTTGGACTTCTTCTTTGAAGTTTCTAAACTCACTCCTAGTACTATCTAGTTCTCCTTTAATACATTCTATTTTATCCTTAACTTCACTGTTTAATTCTACATATTGGCTTATGAAGTCCTGTTGAATCGCTTCGATCAAATTTTCAGCCCTTTCCGACTTTATTTTTATTTATTTCTTAATTTTTATTTCTAGTTTTTCAGAGGCCAATTTTGACTCTTCAATATGGTTCTTTAACTCTTCCTTTAGGTCATTGATCTCCTGTACATGGTTGTCTAATTTACTGTCCAAATTTTGAATTTGATTCTTTAATTCAGTTTTTAATTCAACACTTGTATTTTGTATTTGACTTTCTATTTTACTCTCTAATTCACTATTGGAATATTTTATTTGACTTTTTAATTCATCATTTAATTTTTGTACTTGACTTTCTATTTTACTCTCTAATTCACTGTTTGAATTTTTAATTTGACTTTCTAATTCACTATTGGAATTTTTTATTTGACTTTCTATTTTACTTTCTGAGTTTCGGATCTGTGCAGACAAATTTTGTAATATTGCAAATATTTGGACTTGCTCATCCCCAGGTAGATCTTTATCTACTTTAGCTTTTTTCGGACTAACTTCATCTAAAGATTCTTGTTCCTCTCTGACTTCTACATGAAAATGTGGAGTTTGGGTATCCGGGGATTGGAGCTCTTGAGATTCTCCCAAATCCTCTGACATATCCTGACTATCTTGGTTTTCACTCATATTTAATATTTAACTTTTTCGGTTATTTGACAGTACTGAAATTAGTAATGAACTATTAATAATATTGATAAGCAATTATTGAAAAGATATCCTGCCTCTATGCCTCTCCCATCAAAAACAATCTACACCAAAAACTATGTTCTAATATTTACTATCTCTAAAGTCCCATCATTAACTACCGAATATTCTTTTCTCATATGCTACTTGGTCCATAGAAATCTCACCAAACCATTATGTAGTATGGTATAAGTGCTAATCATACCACCAGACAAGCAGATCATCATAAATGCTAAATCATATATATTATATGGAATTACTTGCAGACCATAACACTATAAACCAATAAATTTATTTATTCAGTGGCAACAGATTATGTCATAAAATAGACATTCATATAATATTTTATGGCTAAAGAAACAATTTATCATTGGCAAACATTTTCACTCAATGAACAATTAATTCATTCACGTGCAAATACTATTTATATTTATTTCAAGAAAATTTTACCAAATTCTTCGTGGCCAACTATAGCCATCGAAGGCCCCTGTAGTTGGGCGGCCATTTCTAACCCTATAAAAGTAGACGTTTCTATAAAAAAAAAAAAACGGGCACATTCCCTCCAGGGAAATCGGACACTTCCGTATAGGACGGGTTGCCAACCCTCTATTGCCTCCTAAGATAATATAATATAATATAGCTCTTCGTTAGGTTAGTTATAATAATTCAGCTACAGAGATATGCAGTTCAGACAGAGACAGAATTAAAAATAATTATCATTAATAAAATAAATTTAATAAAACAATTTAGAATAAACTAACATTCTTTCTCTATCCAAAACACATTCTCTGAGCTATAAGTACTTGCACTGTTCGACAATAATGATGATGATTTCTTGTCATTGTTAACATTACTGACTAAAATAAAACATTCAGCAATTTGCCAATATGATCTCAATATTTTATTATTATACAATTAGAAGTTTCCATCTCTTTAGCCAGGCCATACTTGTAATATTGATCATACTGAATCAATTCTTTATTTGAGAGCACTTATAATAATGACACTAATCTCAGGGTTCTCTGTTATATTTAATAAAATGCTCGGCAGTATTGTGTTGTCCAATAGGACTGACATTCTGGTCGGCTATAGGAAACATTTAACTTATTTAAATTCCAGGTGTCTTCATCCACATATCAACTATTATAATATTTAACGAGATGATGACCATATTCAATAACAATGCATAATTTTGAATAATATAGCCAATTTATAATCCAGAATCTCAGTCGGAATGATGAAAAGACAAGGGTGCTTTTGTGTCCTTCCATCATCCATGACAACACAATAATTTAACTAAGATTTATTACTTGGATACTTCATTTAAATGTGTATGGAACAATGTGCAATCAAAACCTACTAGTTTGGGAATAAAGTGATTTTACACACACATAAAATAAAATGTTCTGGTATGAAGTTTCAATTCCACAAATAATTCTTATTAAATTAAAAATATAATGAAATATTTTGATCTGCCTACAATTGTCTATCTGGTGTATTGAATTTGAGATTTCATAAATAATTTTGGACTCAAGAAAGTATTGCAAGTATTATGCAGATACACTTTTATTTAGCACACAGGAAAAATGACTCAAAACAGCTTGTAACAAGATTATAATTTATTATTAAAATTTAACAATATTCTAATTTATTATTACAAGTTAACAAAACTATCCTTTAGGATTAACATAATGAACAAACATATACAATTTAGTCGATCCCATATGGATAAAACAAAATATAACTAATAGTAATTTGTCTATGCTTTTAGACTTGGATTCGAACTACTTCTTCATCTTCTTTTTTCATTTATGCAAATTGAATATAACAAAATAAATATTATTATCGATACATTAACTAATCTGTTTAGTGTATCTTATATGAACGGCTGCTTAACTTTATTAACTAACTATTGGTTTTAACAAAAATAATCGGATTCTAGGCAATTCGTACAAACGATTATTATTATTTCATCTTTAACTAAATGATAGTTTTTTATTTAGTTAACTTATTATAATTTATGGGTTATTTATCAGAAGTTACACTTATTATTTTAATGTTTACCTTAATAACAACTGAAGTTGTTATATACACTGTTTTCTCAGTATAAGTTATATTGTGAGTGCTATTTAATCATTAACCAGAATTAAACCTAGTATTTGAACCCTCCATTGGCAAATAAAAATTTTTAAATCATGCAATTTTAAACTTATTCTCTCCATTGACTTACATGTGGATTACCAGCACTATTTCGTCGCACAATCCAGACATTGATCATATATACTAGCACGCTATTTTTACTAAATGGATCGTAAGGAATTAACCTCCAGTATACCCGTTATCTTGCCATAACTTTCTAAATAAAACACAATATTCAACACCTTCCATGGTGGAATTATCTCTATTTTCTCATGAGGAATATGGAATAATACCGTAAATATGTAGAGTTAACTACTCCATTAAAATAGTTTGGTGGGTCCTTGCCTCTTACCTGGGCATAATAGGAACACACACCAATTATGATCCTCTCATGGGATTTTAACGAACGAAATAAACTAAATACGGTATAAATGGCTGATCGTCCTAACTCTGAGAAGCGATCATTAGGGTTATAACCATACCCGAATTCTAGATTTATTTATTCCCCTCATGGAAAATAAAGCTTTTGGGGAGATTATTTTCCATCCCACAAAATAGATACATTACAATGGTTACTAATGCGAATATTAATCATATACTGATGCTATTCGGGGCAAGACAAGCAAATACACTAATTACACAAAATTTATATTACGGGGTATACTTAGATCAACGTCTGTAATCAATGGATAATACAGAATAAACCATAATAATTCTCGCCTTTGCCAAAGAAACATTCAACAAGTAATTGGTAATATAGTATTTTGAACTAAATTAAGTGAATGCGTTAATAAAAAAAAATAATTGGGAATAAATTCAGCAATTAACATAGTATAAATTTGTTTCAAACTTTAAATAAGTAATATTCTGTATAGCACTTCTCTTTAATTACTTCTGATAATTTTAACTAGATATTTTTACCTAGTAAGTATCTAAATTTTTCTACTTTTACGCATCTAACATATAAATCTATACCCATAATGCATATCATAAGTAAACACATTTTATAAAAAAAAATGTTCCATGTCAAATATAAATTTAACCTAGAATAATTACAGGAAAAACATACCTTTATGATAACAAGGTCATTTAAATACTACTTGACTATACATCTTTTAACCTGTCGATAAAAAAAAAATATACATAATTTTACAAATTAGTAAAAAAAAAAAAATCATTACTTAACAATTGCTTATTATCTCTCTAGAAAAATGTTTTTCCGTTGGGCAATTTATTTAGATGAAGAACTTGATCCATTTGTAGTTCACGCAGCAAATTTAAAGTAAGAAACGCATTTTATTATTTCATTTTATATAAAAGTTGCCTCCATTCTGGTGCATTTAATAATTAAGCAAAGAAAACATAACAGCGTTGGATGTTAACTCTTCCTTGAATTAACTTATATAATTTTTGGGATCCAAGAAAACAATACATATTTTAACATGATGAATATTTAACGTTAGACGATCACATATATAATTCTTTTCTTCTTAATATTGGCGATACGTATCATTTTTATATAGCTAGCTGGCTTAAGAATAAAACTAATGCGCGACTTTTCCAAAATATTATTATTATAAGGACTGCAGCTGACTTACGTACATATAAAGTTTTAATGATTCCAGTTGAGGTATAATATAACATATTATATTAGGGTTATAATTAAGTCACTAATATTTGTAGTTTTTATTCCTACTCTAGGAATTATAATTCTTCTTTAATAATGAATTTTTTAGTAATATGCATGCATACAAATTTTCTGATATTTGCCTTGAGAAAATTTATATTTTCCTTTTAAAAATTATACAGGTGCATAAATAAATATCCTTTATCATTAATATTATTTCTAGATAATTTTCATTGAATAAAACATATTTTAACGTGGGAAGCTTACATTATTTTTAAACGCAGACAATGTCTGTTAGAAAGAGCGCGAAATGTTTCTCGTTAACTTTCCTTGGCTTTTATAATATATCTTTTTAATTATAATTTTTCTTTTATACCATGAAAAAATTATTAAATAAGGTAAAGTTAACAAATAATTATTTATTTCCTGGAAATTATTTATATTTCTTATTTTCAACATAATGATGTTTTCCGTGATTGCTGTAGTTATTACGGTCATTTTGAACTTTAGCATACGATAGTATAATCTTGAGTATAAAAAGCTTTAAAATAGGTAGATGGTCATAGAAAAACAGAATATCTTATCAAATAGAATTAGCCCCACATGATATTGTTAAACATTTATTGGACTTATATTTATTTCTGCAATAAAAAATATTAAATTTTTGTTACCGAATTTCAGTACTGCTTCCTTCTTGCAAAACTAATGCCAGACTAGACTTACTTCAATTTTTGGTGGTCTTGTTTAAGCAACCTCTTACAGAGAAAAAAATCATTTAATTATACATAAACAAAAGAAAGGGAAAAAAAAAACTTATTACAGTCATATATTTTTCTGTATGATTTAAATAGATTACTGGGTAATTTGACAAATAATGTAAAATAATAAATATATTTAATTAACAATGCTTATTAGTGATGTATATTTCTGTATACATTATTCTCTAAATAATTAAAAAAAATTTACCAGAAGCTATTGTGTTATGATAAGATACTCATCTATTCTCCCCCTCTACCCATCTAAATCAATCACTGTTTACACTATATGCTTTTATACCATACTAAATTGCTCTCATGGTTAATATTTTTAATTAAACCACTCATGCTCTTTTTCAAAATGACATCAAATTACTAAATTTTTTTTTAAGTTATTTGCTTAAAATACGTTCAAGTGAATCAATAGCATACTTTATTAATCACTTAATATTATTACTATTTTACTTTTTTATTTTCTAGAAAAGGATAGCATTGTTTTCCTATGGAAACGATGCTAAATAGACCAAGTGTCAATAACACTAGGTTACAATATACAGACACCATCAGACTCCGAGTTAAAGATTCTAATATAGAAGAATATATATAAATGAACAATACCCTGCAAGATTTGGTGCAGTTGTAGATGGCATATTCTAAAACTCAAGGTTCATGAATCTTGGATTAGTGTTGCTTTTTCTTATATTTGATCTTTTTATGAATTCCTGATCAATATACCATATGATTATTTTTTAATGTAGTGATGTTTTATAGGTAGAGTTAAGGTCAAACGAATGCAAAAAAATATTCTATTCAAATTATAAAAAGTACATTTAATAAATAAGACATTATGTAGAAGTCCCATATATATATATTGAAACAGGAAGATTGCTCTGCAAGTCTTCGTTTCACCTTTCTCTTACATTTCACCTACCCTTATACCTAAATTCGAATCCCAAATCATTCGTAGTGTGTCTGTACGGCCATTTATATACTAAAATCCCGCCTAAAATAAACCACGTAGGCATTATTACTCGTGGAGTCCAATTTTCAACCCTTTATTTGTATTGATATATAAATGTCGAGTATGTGCATGTTTACATATTCATTTAAAAGGTTATATAGGTGAAACTACACACAGACTACGATGATAACTGTTAAATATTAATATCAATCATTGGAATTATATTATTGGATTGTGGTTGTTGAGTTCATTTATTTTAAAAATATTGTGTTGCAATATTTATTTTCTATTGTAGGTAAAATAATAATTATTAAAAGTAGTTTATAAACGGATTCATGCAATTACAATCTAAATGTGAAATAATTTAATATTTTTCTAAAATTATAAAGTTCCCGCCATTGAAAATTATATAAATATAAAATAAGGCTAGGTTGAGAATATAATAGATTTAAAGTAAAACATTTTGGATTATAAATTCACACTTCGTATGTCTACTTAGGAATTTCCAATTAGCAAAAGTCTTCAACAGAATGAAATAAATGTTTTAATCTTCTTTCAATCTGAGCATTTACTGGAATTTATAATTGTAAACTAAAAAAAACCTTAAAATGGATTCCTTCTGATGTTCAGATAAGAAATAACTAATTGATAAGAATGCAAAAGGTTAAAGGTTTGTCATGCCCCAAGGCAGGTTCTTTTATAAGATAAACAGTATATATTGAATGTTTTTCTTTTGTTTAAGAGGGAAGAAAAAAAGCTGATTCTGATGCTGTTTTTTCTGCTATTTGATTTTGCGTTTTGATTTTTTTTCTGAGGTTATTTTTTTATTCTGAGAATTCGGATGGTCTGAACTATTATTTTCAGTATGCTGATCCTGATGTTTTGCTGACCGACCATCTGTGACTTAAATAATCCACTTTCAAGAAAATGTACAAAATGCTGACCTATCATAAAACCGCCAACATGACTGAGTAGAGTCGGCACCGTGGCTATTTTCCTTTCGGAAATAGCTGGCCGCTGCCGATGTACCATCTGACGCATCACCAATATGCCTTAAGGAAACGCCTATGCTGCTGCAAACAGAGACTGAATTAACATGCTGCTAAATCTTATCCACTCCTGAAATGTGCTCCAGCTTCAACCACCAAAGCAACTGAAAGGTAACACAATTAACACAAGAGCTCTTGTGATCTAAAACCTGCTATAGCAAAAACAAAACTCCCTTTTCTCGCCACACTTATTATCATGTATATTTTTAAAATGTATATTTAAATTTATTGCTCGATCTAAACCTTGGGGTAATATCAAATTTAAATTGTTTTATTTGCGTATTTTATGGGCTTGCATAGCATTGACCGAGCGAAGCAAATTTTAATTAATAATACTCCCCATTCCTTATAAAGAATGTAATTTTACGTTCATGAGTCCCTCCCTTAAATGAGATTTAGTAAGCCGCTCGTTTGATGACTATATTATTTTCTTTATAATACCTAGATTTGATTCATAATCTTCCAGGATGTATGCAAGGTGTGGGAATAACTATTGGCAGATGTGGGAGTGTGTGGGTTAATTACATTTTACTTAAATTCTCGCACTCACACCGTCCTTTTAATGTTAAACCCCATTATTTGTTTTAAGTATTTCTATTGTTATTCTGAGTTTGGGAGAGTGTAGACACTTTTCATCAATGCAGTGAATTGCTTAAGTGCCCAATCTTTCGTTATGTCCCCTTTTTTTGAATCGATTATATATATATTTTAGTGTTGCTGGCAAGGGTATTCGATGTTGAGATCACTTTGTTCTTTAAAAGGGCTTTAAACGGCCAAGTCCATTTCCCCTTTACTTCTTCCTGCGGTTTCCAGTCAATGTGTGTACCAGAGCATCACACCTGGGGATGCTGATGCAGTTCTTCGCAGCCATATGCTAGCATACTCCGATCTTTAGGGCTACGGCCGAGACCAATGTGGGGTGCAACATATGCGTCTGATTTTATGATTTATTTCTTTATTGTCATCACAAAGTTCCTGTAGTTTAAATGGACTACCACCCTCCATCGTTTCCTAAACCTTGCGAGTACCACTGAATCCCTTTTTAAGTACTTTAAGATAATATCATACTCACACATATATTTCCGCACTAAGCAAGTCGCTGCTGCCAAGCTCATTGGAGCCGCTCTGCATTTCTTCTGAAGTCAGCCTTTATCGTAAAACTATTTAATATCTTTTATTATAAATAATTCCAGTACTCTTATTCTTGGGCTTCGCATGTATTCAAGGTTTAGTAAGGCACATTCGTAAGCGATAATTGACCCAGGTTATGGATTAACGAGTAAAATGATTTAATCAATTGTAGTTAACCATTTGACGCCACTATTTAATAAATAAATAGTGCCAGAAATCATATTTAGCCACTTAATAAATCATGTTAATTTAATCAATTCTTTACGTTAGTGTTTATTTTCTGATTCATCTCATTGTCTCGTATTGTCTGGGTTATATACGTATCTATTAAGACTTTCCAAATGCTAGCTGTTAATTTATTTATAAATCTCACGTAGTCTCTTCTCTCTCTCTGACCACCGCGGCCTGAAAAGATGTTGCTATTGTGATGGCGGGTTCAGGCTCCATCATATTTGGTTGCGCAGTCAATCTGCTATATTCGAATCCGGTATGACAGGCCCTGAACCCACTTGTGGTGCTGCTTTTCGAGTGTGGTGGAGAAACTGTGCAACTTGTTTATGAAATGTGCGAATTCTGACCGTTACAATATATATATTAAAATCCAATGTCTGCATTTCTTCAAATCAATATACATAATCTTATAATTGAATATTTATAAATAGAGTAATTAGACATAACTTTAAATTTTTTATTTACTAAGGAGCATTAGGATAACCTTCCCACAATTCTGTGATCTTAAGATTTGCTGCCTGTCTGGCAATTAAGTCTTGTTTGTATTAGTATATTAGCATAGCTTCCTTTATTTTCCTTTTGTTGTTATTTTTTTTATAAAAATATTGCAAATTGAAAAAAATAACAAAAAGAAAATAAAGGAAGCTATGCTAATATACAAATACAAACAAGATTTAATTAACAGACAGGCAGCAAATGTTAAGATCACAGAATTATGGGAAGGTTAGCCTTTCAAAGTGTTAGTTGAGGAAGACTATAGTCAAAAACGCTCCTAAGTAGATAAAATTTTTGAAGTTATATTTTACATGTATATAATTACTGTATAAATATTCAATTATAAGATTTTATATATATCATCATCATCATCATCATTATCAACCATTATCAATCCACTGCAGGATGAAGGTCTCTCCAAGTTTAATCCATCTTCTCCAATCTTTAGCTTCTCTTATCCACATCACCCCTACACATTTTCTTATTTCATCCATCCATCTTACATGTGGTCTCCTTCTGGGTCTTTTACAATCTCTTGGAATCCAGTTTAAAATTTCAATTGTCCATCTATTATCATCTCTTCTAGCAATATGTCCAGCCCAACTCCACTTCAATCTTTTAATTTTTTTCAATGAGGTCAGTAACACCTGTTTGTTCTCTTACCCATACATTGCGTTTTCGATCTCTTCTTGTTACTCCCAACATACATCTCTCCATACTTCTTTGAGTGGTCTGAAGTCTCTGTATTGATCTTCTATTAAGTGTCCAAGTCTCAGATCCATAAGTAAGAACTGGTAAAACACATTTGTTAAAAACCTTTCTTTTCAAACACATAGGCATATTTCCTTTTAATATCAAGTTATTTCTACCAAAAGCACTCCAACCAAGTTTAATTCTATGATTAATTTCCTCTATTATGTTTCCATCTGTATTAATAATCTGACCAAGGTATTTGTAACTCTTAACTTCTTCTAATTCATCATAATCAATCTTTATTTTCATATTTTGAGCAAATCGATTAAACATTACTTTAGTCTTTTTAACATTTATCTTTAGTCCTACTTTCCTACTTTCATCTGATAACTCCTGCAACATTTCCTGCAGCTCGGAAGCATTATTTGCAAAAACAACTACATCATCTGCGAAATCTAAATGACTTAAATAATCTCCATTTACTTTCACTCCTTTAGTTTCCCATTTTAATCCACAAAATACTTTTTGCAGCACTGCTGTAAAAGTTTTGGAGATATGGAGTCACCTTGTCTTACACCTTTCTCAATGTTGACTTTCCCAGTATCATTATGTAATCTAATTGTTGCTGTTGCATTTTTATAAATATTCTTTAAAATATGACAATATCCTGGATCTATACCTTGATGATCCAATGCTTTAATCACTGAAGAAATGTTTATAGAATCAAATGCCTTTTCATAATCTACAAATCCAAAACATAATGACAACTCATATTCATTTGTCCTTTCTATAACTTCTCTCAATACTTGAATATGATCTACTGTACTAAAACCACTTTTAAATCCAGCTTGTTCTCTTGGTTGGTGAAAATCCAAGGTTCTCTGTAGACGAGTTGTAATTATCTTGGTAAAAATTTTATATAAAACTGATAAAAGGCTGATAGGTCTGTAATTTCTAATATCTTCTTTATCACCTTTTTTAAATATTAATATTATTACTGCATTCTTCCAATCATCTGGTACATCTTTATCATTTAGACATTTGGTATATAACTTTGCTAATATTTTTTCTGTTTCTTCACCTGCTTCTTTTAATATATCAATTATAATTCCATCATTACCTGGAGCCTTTCCTTTTTTCATACATTTAATTGCATTTCTCACTTCTTCATTTAAAATTCTGGGCAATTCGGAAGATGTAATAGATATAGGAGGTACTTGTTCTTTATTACTATATAATTCTTGATAAAAATCTTCTACCAATTTCATAATGTCATCCCTCTTTTTAGTAATAATTCCATCTTTTTTCCTTATTGCAGATATAAATTTCCTACCAATACCAAAATGTTGTTTTACATTCTTAAGACTTTTATTTTCTTCTACAGCTTTTCTTGCTAGTTCACAGTTATACTTTCTTATATCATTTTCAACTCTTTTCCGCACCATTTTACAAAATTCGAGATATTCAATTCTTTTTAATGCATCATTCTTGCATATCTTCATATTCCTTCTTTTCTTCATAAGTTCTCTAGTCTCAGTAGAAATTTTATTAGTCAATTGCTGCTTTTTTCTACCAGCTATCTTTGTTGCAGTTTTTAAAAGTGTATCAGTTATTTTCATATTAATTTCATTCAAATCTGAATCATGTTCAAAATCTACTAATACTTGAAACCGATTTGTAAGTTCTAATTTAAATTCATTAGAATGTTTCTGAAGATTAGGAATATCAACTGTAAATATAGTTTTTCTTAATAATTTTTGTCTCTCTAGTTTTACATTAACATGTATCTTACCCCTTACTAATCGATGATCACTTCCTGTGTTAAATTTATTAAGAACATTACAATCTTGAAATATGTATTTCCTGTTAGTCAAAATATAATCCAATTCTGCTGTACCTTCATTTGGATGCTTCCATGTCCATTTCCTTCTAACATTTTTCTCAAAAAAAAAATTCATAATATAAAGTTTTTCCTTCTCTGCAAACTCCACAAGTCTATGTCCTCTCTCATTTCTATTACCATAACCAAAATTACCTACAACACTTTCATCTTTCATTTGTTTACCAATTCTAGCATTAAAATCTCCCATAAAATTGTTATGGGAGATTTTAATGCTAGAATTGGTAAACAAATGAAAGATGAAAGTGTTGTAGGTAATTTTGGTTATGGTAATAGAAATGAGAGAGGACATAGATATATATCATTATAATCTTCTGAGACAGTGATAACATTATGATATTATTGCTAGCATTTGAAAACCTAATCCGTTTTTTACCATGATCTTCCAGAAGTCTTTTCATATTAATACCATAATGCTTTTCTTGTTTAACACATTATTAAATGATATAACAATGCAAGTGACACTTTTCCAAATTTTCCTAAACTAATTCTGGATCAATTCCATCTCATAGAAGAATGAAACTAAATTATCTTCAAGTAAAAAATATATAATTGATCAATTTTGATCAACAAATAAAATAAATTATATTATGAATAGTTTGCAATAGAATTTAGTTTAATAAGGAATTTATATTGACGGCTTTGTCACCTTCTGAATCACTGGAATCAGAGTGGTAAACACCATTTGATATTTCTAGCAACAATTACTTTTTCGGGAATAATGTTTCTGAGGTCGAGCTAAAAAAAATCGCTCAGTAAAATGTAATAAATCTGACAATGGATAAATGTCTCTCTTAATTATTAAATTATTAACATTTTGAGAGCTCAGAGGCATAAATCAAATTATTATTTTGGAAAAACATATTCTTATCATAATTAATAAAGATAAAAATATTAGCAACAATCTTGCAACATAATATAAGTATGCTAATTATGAACATCTCTTACTTTTTAAACAAAACACACGATTTGATGATAGTATAACTAACGATTACTGCTGGTTACTTTTCAAGGATATCCGAAATTTATATGTTGAAGTTAAATCGTCAATTATTTTATTTACCTGTGACTCCTTAAGACTTTAAGAAATGATTAAAGCCAGAGGTCTGCTGGGTAGTATCTTTATTATAATCTTCCATTTAACTTTTATAATAATTTGTCTCAATTAGCCGTACAGTTTTACTTGCAATTGTATCCTTAGTGCCTTTTTATTTCATTTCAGACATACAATGGTAACTGGAGTTATGCAGTCAATGTTTTAAACTAAACAGTTTTATTTTTCCTTATTTTAATATAAAAAAGAAGAAGCATGCCATATAATCTTTACCTTATTCTAGATAGACTATTCATTTTTTTTGTTAATTCATCATGATCATTTTATTTTCTAAAACTCAAGTCCCACATATCTTCAAGACATATTGAATTTTGTTCTATCATTAAGTATTTTACTTTTTTAAGATCATCACTTAATCTTTTTTCTCTCTTTTTTCTTTAACAGTTTCTTTTGTCATATATTTTAAATTTTCTCTGTCTCTAAATGTAGACACAATCCAATATTTTTTCTTTTTTTAAAATTTCTCTATAAATATTTTTTTCAAAGTAAATAATATTTTCAGTTTTTTTTTTTAATCTTTCTATATTTTTAATCTCAACTTTCCAAAGCATCTTTTCTATTTTTACTCCAAATACAAATCCATGTAATCTCCAATGTTTTCTTTTTAATTTTTCTAATTATACCAATAAAACTATACTTCAATAAAACAATTAGCAAACTCCTTTTTAGATATTATTTTATTGGGCCACTCTACTTTTATTAAAACCCTGATTAATCTTTATAATCTTTACCCTATTTTTTATTATTACTTTCATCATCAGTTAACCACTTTTCCATATATTTAAACCCAATAACTTACCTAATAATTATACCCTCCATTCATTTTCATTATTTTAATTTTATTTGCATTTATTTTAATCTCAAACTTGTAATTAATTTTGTTTCTTTTACTTAACATTTTATTAAGATCAAACTTTATCTGCAGTCAATATATCAATCAGCATATCTGATACAATGAACTCTTTTAGGTCAATTTCTCTGAGTGACTTAGTGCAGCTGTATAGTAAAAAAAACTATATTATTGGATCATGGCCCATCTCTATAACTTTTAATGCACAACTTCTTATGTATTCTCAAGCAATAAACCATTTGATTACATATTATGCCAACTTATAATTTCGTCTTTATTAAAATAATTTTATTCACTCATTTAAATATATATTAATCACTATAGCTTCCTATATTCAAAGCCATGTGGTTCTAAGACTTTATCTGGATATCTGAAACTGCAATTAAAAGTAAACTGACTATAGTATATGTTTTTAAACATATATTTAATTCAAAAATTAAACCTAATAAGCCAATAATAATTAACATAAAAGTAGAAAATATATACTTATAAAAAAGATAGTGTACTAAGAACAGCAATATGATTGAATTTAGAATAAGGATGTGAGTAAATATTTTTAATATTTTTTTCAAACTCCATGATAATGAAACTGCGACTAGTAAAACAATGAATGTTGGGAGATAATCATAGAAATTTTGAAATAAACATTTATTCTATATCTTTCTTTTTTCATATACCCAAGAAATTAACTCATTTCACTCTACCAAATGCCTTTTCACTATCAGTGAGACATTTTCCTATTTTTATATATATATATTTCTCAATAATAAATTCTCATTATCATATTTGCATCACTGATCTCCATCTTCATCAGCGGTTTAGTGAAATGTAAGATTAAGTTAGATAGTTTAAAATCCTGTATTTCATAGAATTAAATCTTCTGATATTGAACATTCTCATAAATCATAAATGACATTATCAAACATTTAATAATTTTCTTAACTTCTATTTTCGTCATTGTTTTTAATAATTTAATTAAAATCTCAAAAATTTCTGTGCCATGCCATTAAATTTTTTATTTCTAGATTGAAACTTTTATAATAATAATAATAATAATAATAATAATAATAATAATAATAATAATAATAATAATAATAATAATAATAATAATAATAATAATAATAATAATAATAATAATAATAATAATAATAATAATAATAATAATAATAATAATAATAATAATAATAATAATAATAATAATAATAATAATAATAATAATAATAATAATAATAATAATAATAATAATAATAATAATAATAATAATAATAATAATAATAATAATAATAATAATAATAATATTTAAATCCAACCAAAAAACATATAATGAAAATAAAAATTGCGGCAATCAATGTCAGGGGTTTGAACTCAACCTCAAAAATTAATAAGTTAAAACATTGGATCAAGGATATACAACCACACTTGCTTGGTATACTTGAGACAAAAATTTATGCTGGATCACAAACTGACCCAGCCAAACATTTAAATACAGAAGGTTTCTGTGCATGCTCCAGAGACTCTTCCTCTCCCTCAGCTGGAACTGGACTCATAATTGCTAGAAATTGCCCATTCACAACGTTCAAAATAATTCACATTGACATGAACTTATTAATTGCAACCTTCAACCAAAAAAGCATAACAATAAATCTGGTTTTTGTATATATGCCTTTACAGGATAAAAAAATAGATACCATAATTGCAAACATTAATTCAAGGTTAGCTACAACTTCAAACCCAACTATCTTAATTGGAGATTTTAATTTAAAATATCAGGAATTTACCCAACATTGGCTTCACAGAATAAACATACCACTAATGAGTGGCCAAGGTTTTTTGCCAGATAATGCCATCTCTTTCCACAATAATCGCTTCTCTTCACTTATTGATCTGTGCTTTTATTCTCCAATGCTTCACCACCTTATTGAAATAAAACTAACTCCCTCAACTTTTTCAGATCACTCAGCTCAAATAGTCACAATTGACTGTACTCAAATTCAAATATCACCCTTTCCACTTACAAGAACTATAAGAGTTTTACTCCCAGAAACAACCCCTGAATTTCTGTTCTCTGAGACCTACATAATGCTAAACAAAATCAAAGATATGACTTTGAACCCGGTCCAGAAATATCTAGCATTTATGGGAATGTTGTCCTTTAACATTAACCATATAACAAAAAAACAACCTCCACCATCAAAACTTTTGTCTCTGGCAGATCAGTTACACCAGAGAATAATCATGATTAACCCATCACACTGCACCCAGCAGTATATATTCAAGCTTACACATGCATACAATAAAGCATGTGAAGAACTCAAAAGCTATCTGAAGATAAAGAAAAGCAAGGTATGCCTAACCAGGCCACACACTTGGACAAGAGATTATATAAGATGGGCGCTGGGGAACCAACCAGATGTAAAAGTGCCAATGGCACTATATACAAATAGTGGAACATATGCAGGACACAATATGATTATGCCAATTTTTGAATATTTTAAAGAAAAATTACAAGAAAGACAACCATATAAAATACCACATAATCTGTTTGGCCCACCAGAGACAAAAACCCCATTCACAAAAGATCTCTTCACAACAAAACTAAATACTATTCGAAACGCTTGCCATCCAGGTAGTCCTGGAGTTCCATTGTTTGTATTAAAGCATGTAAGTAAATTCACAACAGAATATTTATGTCAATTAGCAAACCATCTAGCACAACAAATTCAACCCATGGAGGGTGTCTATCCAATAGCCATAGTACCCTATAATAAAAAGAAAGCAATTATTCCACCTATTACAGACCTCAGACCAATATCTATGGGACCTTTGCCAATCAAAATTCTGGAGAAAATTATTAAAGATGAAATTGAACCGTATATAATGCCACTTATCTCCGAAGCACAATATGCAAAGAAAAACTCTTCAACAACAGAAGCAGCTTTATTCTTCAAAGCAATTCTAGCAACAGTAAAACAGCGGAAAAAATACGGACCCGTTGTTGTGCAGCTTGACATAGAAGCTGCATTTGACTCAGTCAATATATACACACTTCTAAAAATGCTAAAAGACACAGAAATTCCTAGAACACATCTATATATAATTGCTAACCTGCTTCTGAACAGAGAGATCCATATAACTTTAAATGGAAGAAACTCACCATCTTTCACGCCCACCAAATCTATATCCCAAGGATCCCCTCTTAGTTCACTATTGTTTATATTTTACATCAATCCCCTTATTAAAAGCATACAAAATGCATTTACTGGGATCGAGATACCAGACACAACACAGCGCACTACTTGCATTGCCTATATGGATGATGTTACCATATTCCTAACATCAAAAAAACAAATACCGCAACTCCAAAAGATATTACAAGAATATTCACAAAAATATGAATTATCATTTAATCCAGCAAAAACCACAGCCTGGTCTCTATACACTGGTAAACCCTGTACATCAATTTACAAATCAAAACCAAACTCTTTCCTTGGGTTCCCATTTCATATGGGAATTACAGGAATGAGATGTCATATCCAAAATAAACTTAAAGAAGAAGCCACAAAAATTATAAACTCCTTGTCCAAGGCATATCTTTCACTATATTCCAAAGTACAGTTAATTAACCAGCTTATCACAACCAAAATAACTTACTATGTACCGGTTATTTCATTCTCAAAGGGGTTCATTTCAAAAATTAAAACCATATATAATAAACTACTTTGGGCCAGAAAAACAGTAGCAATTTCCACAAAAAAACTTAGCCAACCTCTAATAAAAAATGGACTTGGCTTGCACAACATCAATGTTTTTCATATACAGAAGTTAAGGAACTCAATAATCACAATACTTGCCAAATACCCCAAAATTAACCACTTGCTAGAAGTTACTCCAACAGATAGACCACCTCCAAAAGGTTCCTTTTTCACCAACATTATATACCAATGCAAAACCACAGACAAGATTCCAGAACAGTATTTGCATAAGTATTCATACTGGGATATTTATGGTTTAATAAACAGAGAAGCAGATACTAATGTTATACAACCTATGCTAGGAATTAACAACAAGAGACTACTCAAGGAATATAAAAGTATTTGGGCTCTAGAGCCCAAATACTTTGATTTTATCATGAAAATCAATCTCATTGCCTTGCCAACAACCCACTTTCTTTATCATAAAAGAATGTATATATCTATTGACCCCTTCTGTGGACTCTGCCATCGAGCAGAAGAGACACTGGACCACTTTATTTATCAATGTGTAGCACTTAACCAAACACGACAGATGATATGTAACACCTACAGAAAACCGGGTACAATCATTAATCACATAATAGCTGCTTTTCAGGGAAGATCAATACCTAGCATTAGGGCAGCCACATTTGTTCTATATGCGTATTGGTGCACCCGATGTACTTTCTTAATTGGCAATAACACCAGACGACACCCAGCTACATTTAGCAACAAACTGCTACACATTCGAAATAGAGATAAAATAATAACCAACCCCCACTTATATGCAGCAACATGGTCATTGTTAAAACAACCATCAATGCTGTAAATGCTACAAAGAAAAACTATCATACAACTAACATTCAAAGTGATATGCGGACAAAACTGAATAAGCTCCTCAAACTTTAGAACTCTGATTATTTTTGCTTGTTTAATTTTTATATTGTTATAGTCCATTAACCACAAAGTGTAACCACTAAATTCATTTATATGTGTTTACCCTAATATTATTCATTGTATGTTAAATTTCAAAATTTTCTAGATGTAAACTTATGTAAACCATTGAGATCAATAAAGCCTTTATTGAAACGTAATAATAATAATAATAATAATAATAATAATAATAATAATAATAATAATAATAATAATAATAATAATAATAATAATAATAATAATAATAATAATAATAATAATAATAATAATAATAATAATAATAATAATAATAATAATAATAATAATAATAATAATAATAATAATAATAATAATAATAATAATAATAATAATAATAATAATAATAATAATAATAATAATAATAATAATAATAATAATAATAATAATAATAATAATAATAATAATAATAATAATAATAATAATAATAATAATAATAATAATAATAATAATAATAATAATAATAATAATAATAGATATGTAAACTTCCCTTCAACAAACAGTAATATATCTATATGCACTGACATGCAGTTAAAGGTGAAGCTAAAATGAGAACTATAACATTAAGGTGACTTATTAATTATTATTATTATTATTATTATCATCGTCATCATCGTTATCATCGTCATCATCATCATCATCATCATCATCATCATCATTATTATTATTATTATTATTATTATTATTATTATTATTATTATTACAACATCCATTTTATTTTTACTTTGCAGTCTTTTTCGATTAACATTGAAAACTTTAGAAATTCACCTGTATGCATTTGAATGTAATGATTTTTATAATCGTTTAATATTTCACTTGATTAATCCAAAGTCTTTATCAGAGCTTTTCTAAATTTGTTCACATTTAAAACAGCTTGTAGTTCAATCAAAACTAAATGAATAAAATATTATTAAAAGCATTGTATTCAAAGACATACAAGTGAATTTTAAAGTTGTTGTTTTTTTAAAATAAAATAATGATAAACTGTATATAAAAAAGATGCTATAACGAAAACTTATAATTACAAATTACTTTACTATTTTCTCACCTTTCTATGCATCTGCATTCTTTACTAATGATTTTTTTTTCAATCACTAGATCATTTCTTCACTTTAATTTTTCTATCCAAGCTGCTTTATTCATTTATTAAATCAAATCTTTTTTTTATAATTTTTTTATCTGTATACATTCATCTCTAACCACTATCTTCTAGCTAAATGTAATTCACTTTTTAATTATTTGTAAATCAATTTATATTATATATTCACTTTTTTGTCAGGCTTTTTATACACTTTTTTATAACTTACTTTTTATTTTATTAAATATTTTATTCCTATTTGTATTTATTTTTTTATCTCACAACATTTTTTTTAAATATTTTCTTCTAAAATAAATAAAAATTACTTTATATTTTGCTTTTTTTTTTTAATTAAAAGCAAGGACATAGAAAATTGTTTTGTTATTCTAAATTTCAGATTTTATTTTAATTAAATGGTGTCTGAAAAATATTTTAAAGTAAAAATTAAGAAAATTAAATCATAATTTTTTTTTATAAATCTTTTGTTTAAAGGTAAATCTAACTTGTTGAAAATTTGTAACAAAGATGTTTACTTTGTTTCAAGTGAAGATCTTAAGTATTTCCATGTTAAGGTTTAAAATAGGTAAATGTGTATGTAATTTCTTATAGATTTTAATTAGTTAATCTTTCAGAATCAATCTTATTATACTAAAATTTCACAGCAATAACTAAGAGATATTTATTTTGATTGCCTGTAGCATGTTTTATGGTTTTGCATTCCTTTGCTAGCAAAAATTAAAATGCACACTACATTAACATTAATTTTAACAAAAATACCTAGAATGCAGCATTTTTCAGTAAAAAGTCTATTCAGAGAGATCCATAACTATGGCTTTACAAGAATATATTCAATATGTACATGCAAATTCATCTTCTCAAATATTGAAAATGTGACTTTAAATACAATTTATTTATTTGTATGTTATTTTTATGAATTTAAATTAAATATTAGATTTTCAGTAAATATGTAATGTTCACATTCAATTTTTATTGAATATGTTTGGTTTTAGCAGAAAGAACCAATAGAAAATTTACTAATGTCAAACAGGAAGCACTGGGACTTTTATAAAATTAAATAAAAACAGTATTAACCATTTATTTGTTTAGTTGTTTATTTGTACTTTTCTGATATTAAATATTAGTTTATCAGTAAATATATGATGTTTACATTTAGCTTTTATTTATATATGTTTGTTTTTGCAGAAAATATTCCATTGTTTCAGGTTTGTGGGTTCACTTCCGGCGATGCTTTGACACATAAAAAAAAAATTATTATTAAACAAAAAGAAATCATAACAAATGCCTTGTTAAATAAAAAACACCATTTCAAAAAATGTTACTATTATTTTTTGTAATTATAAATGGGATAACTTTCATTGCTAAAATTTATTCTTTATCCAAATTCACTTTAATGATTAAATGTATCTTATTTCAATAACTTATTAGTTTTGATAATTTGAAGTATGACTTTTTATTCAATTATGAAATATATATTTTTATATTAAAATTAGGTAGATTTAAAATCTGTGATTTATGAATTGATTTGACTGATGACTAGACTGATCAAATGATTTTATTAGGTGTCCAATATGTATTACGATATTATTTTAAGATATTAAAACAAGAAGTTCCATATTAAAATAATATTTGCATCATAAGTAGATAATTACTAATCATAACTTTAAAATTAACACCAATTTATTAATTCTCAAATAATAAAAAATATTAAGTGCTTATAGTTAGATTATTCATAAGAACGTGGGGATATATGCACATGTTGTGTGGGAAGAATATGATTTAAAAATTATATAGTTTTAGACATGACTAAGATAGATTCTTCAATATAAATAATTATTTGATTTATTAATCTTTGAAAATATTAGAGAAATATTAAAATAGCAAAAAGATTAATGCAGAGTATTTGAAGAGAGAGAGAAACTACAAATATTTCTAAGTCATTTTAATTATTATTTAAAATGCCAGACAAGTTATGCTGTTTTGTCATTCACATAGATTTAGAGTATGTGACTTAAGATTATGTATAATGTAATGCACTGAATGATTTAAGAAGTAAAATGCGAAGTTATGTTCATGATGAAAAATATTGATTATAACTTAAACTCACAATACTTGGATTTTGCATAGAATTATTTAAAGGCAGAACAGCTTAATTGACTTAAAAAAATTGTGTATTTATGTAATTTTTAATATTTTATTATGTACAGCTATCTGCCCTGTATTATGAGCTAGTAATATTCCAGAAATTCTAGTGATCAAAAATGTTCTATTATGATTAGTAGCTATATATTTCTTAATATATTGTCATATATATTCTTATTTTTCTCCTTTTATTTTCTTTGCATTTCTTCATATATTCATATATAAAGAATATAACTCTAATGCAATTTTTTTTAATGATTTCTTTATTTTCATGGTAGTTTTGACTGTCCTGCAGTCTTCATCAGAGTGATCTTATTAAGACTGCAGGACAGTCTGAAACTGTTAGGAAAATAAAGAAATTATTAAAAAATTGCATTAAAGTGTATATGAGGGGAGTTATTGTAAACAATATATATGAATATATTGTCATGTACAAGCAATGTACCTGCTTCATGGACCATAATAAAGCATGAAAGATATTAATATACATAAATGTTTTATTGTTTGAGTAGTGATTTAATTTTTGGTTTGCCATGCTATTAACATGCTCTGTAGCACGAACCACATTAAAGGGACTTTTATGAGATGTTGTTTACGTATCATAGCTGAAGAATTAAATATAAAATAATTGAGAAGAAAATTTCTTATGTGGTTAGGATTTTGACTAAAGCATATTTGAATTTACAGTACATTATTTCAAAATAGATAAATATCATTACTGAGATTTCAAAATATTAATTTAGGAGAACAATTTAGTGTAGAAAAAGTCCACCAAGGGTTGTAAGAAAATTTATTTCCTAGAATTTTGATCAAACCTCTGATTAAATATCCAAAATTATACTTTTATGCATATACATATAATTTCTGAAAAAAATGTATGAAATAATTTGCACATCGATTAAATTAGAATAAGTCCAAATGACATAAAAACACTTTTAAGAAATAAAATAATAAATAACTTGAGATTAATCGATTTTGATAGTGAAATAATTTGAAAAAATTAACATTGAAAGAAAGAGTACTAAATTAAATTTAATCAGAAGTTTAGGTGGTATAGAAGTAACAAAAAATTTAAACAGTAAATAAATGAACATCAGTTATTATAATAATAGTAGGAGAAATATGACATCAAAATGTTCAGTTATAAATATTTTTATCTAATGAATTAATCATATTATTATATTTATAGTAAGTTGATTTTTTTTTTATTTTTAAAATATTTCAATTATTATTGAACTAAAAGTGGATAATGTAAATGCTTGGGAGAAGGAACAAGAATGAGTACCAAGTGAGAGTGAAGCAATCTGATTGTAGGAAGAAATGAAGTATGATAACTTATTTTAATTACTAATTCATCCATAAGCGAAATATTTCTGTGATATGTTTGTTTCTTTAGCAAAACTTGTTTATAAAAGAGTTTGGTTTGAAACCAATCCAATTCTTCTAAATTTTATATAAACTTAGTAAAATTTAATGCATTTTAGAAATTATTATGATATATGTGTGTGTTTGTGTTTTTTTGGACAAAACCATATATTAGATATGTTTTGAGGCAGTATTCTATCTGATTAATAGCATTTGATATAAGCCACTTTGAAATTTTTTGATAGTATTAAGATTAAAAAGAAAAAAATCTTTCTTGCATATCTTTTACTTTATTTAAATATAATAATTATTTTTAATATAAAGCTAATTAAATATGTAGATAAGTTTTTTGTTTGCAGTAAGATTTTGAAGGATATTTTACCTTATCATAATCTCCAATAATTTTATTTTTTATCCTCTAAAACTAGTATAGCATTTCAATATTCCATAATAATTATTCAATTATTTTTGTATTAATTTAAAATTTTATTCATGATGTTTTTGTTTTTATTAATATATTATATACACTTATATAGTCTCTAAATATCTCAGATTCAACATTTATAAAAGCTCTCATTTATATTTGGTCTTAAAACTATATTTAACCGCTATATTTGTAATAAACACAAGAACAAATTTTCACATCTTTATTTTTTAACCTTACTATATTCACACCTTTCTTTTATAAAGACATAAATAAAAAACCCTTCTTTTCAGATTTATTTACGGTCTTAACATTACATGTACCAATCCTAATATTGGTAAAGTACCAATAATCTGAAACACATGATGTCTCTAATCTCTATACTTTTTAAATAATTTTAGGCAACCAACATGTTATGACAAAAATATTTACAAAGAAGACACTTATTATAGCTTATATATCAATGAAAAAGTTGAATACTTGGACAAAATCTATCTATCCTTACTGAATGTGAATATTTGTAATACATATTAACACATAAAAGCAAAAAAAATTACATTTTTACTTTAAAAGTTCATTCTCAATACAAAAAATGTCATAAAAATACAGCATCAGTTTCTAATATCTGGATAGTGTTCTGAAAATATCCGATCAAAGAGCATAATATTCATAACTACTCTTTTATGAAGTTTCAATTCATTCATATGAATACATATTTATTCATAATAGCTAAAATCAAAATATTTGCAATCCTAGACTAAAGATTTATTTTTTAAAAAAAAATGAAAAAAAAGGTTACTGTTTTGATGTCCATATGTAATAATGGGATACATCAATGTGGTTTATATAAAGCATTATTTTATAAAGGAGTTTATTCATAAATTGTATGGATATGAAATTATTTGCAATTATAATATGACAGTGACTAACAAAACATTGTCAATCTTATGCTAAAAGTTCCCTTTTTTTTAAAAAAAAAAAAAGGAGAGTTTTAATGACCAGGTATGCTTGGGCTATTTAATATAACATGCCATGGTAAACCAATATCATCTACATTAGTAATGAGCAACCTAAGGTCTGTGAATCAATTAGTGATCCAAATAAGCATTTGATATAATTCACTAATTCCTTTTGTCAAAAAAAAAAATTTATTGTTGTTATTATGATTAATAAACTTACTCAAATAAAATAAATTGATATTTCAGTGAATTCATATTTTATCATTAGTTATTTATTTCATCAACTAATATTTAATGTAAAAGTATTAATTTTACTGTTTGTTTGTTTGTTTTTTTGTCATTGATCCAGGGAAATTTGAAAAAATAAAGTTAGATAAACAAATACTATTTTTATTTCCTAAGAGCCAACAACTTGGAAATGGAAGTAATTGAATTTTAAAATTCTTTAATTTGGAGAAATAAATTCTTAAAAATGCAGAAGGAAATTGAAATAAGTTCCAAGTAAGCAAATAAAAGGATATTGAAATATTGAGCTACTCTTTTAAAAACAATTTTCAACAATGGAAAAAATGTCAGCATCTACTTAACCTGAACAGATCTTTTCCCAAATAAATTTATTTTAAAAATCAATTGATACATGGCAAATCGAAATTTTGTTTTTACATAAAAGGATCCAATTAGAAACCATATTTAGAGACTATGCAGAAAAAAGCAACTCCAAGAAAGCAATGTATCTAATTATTATTATTGTTTGTAATTAAATTGTTAATTTATGTAAACATAACTTTTGAATGTTTCTAATGTTTTTTTTTTATTTTTTAATTAATTTGATAAAAATAAAGAAAATGTTTTTTTACCTAGTATTTTATTTATTTTTGACATTAAGATAACATTAATTTAAGTATGTTTATTATCATTTTTCATATTGTATATAAGTTTCATGGTAATCATCACTTTATATCATTGTTTTGTTTGTGTAACCTGTGAACAAGATGTAAAAGATTAGATATAGAAAGAGTGATCTTAGAGTTTAAAAAACGTAGTTCAGTTTATTATGAAGAAGTTTAATTTATCTGTAAGATATTTGAATATGTAGTTATTCACTATTTTATAAAATTCCAAAATCAAAACATCACTGGGCTGGTCTTATATTAAAAGTTCCTTTTTAAAAAAATCGCAATAATTATAATGCCTACACAAAATTTTATGATTCAATTTCGATATAGAACTGTCTTCAGAATATAATTTCTCTTTATGAAAAAATTGACTAGTTAAAAAGTCATGACTGATTGATTGGTCGTTATTTATTCCCAATTTTGTACAAAAATAAAAAAATTCACAATTCTAATAATAAATATTTGTTTTCAAACCATGAATTGTAAAGTAGTCATTTTTAATTAACAGTAGATTTTATTAAAGGTATAACGAATCTTCAACTTTTATTATGAATTTTTTACCTGTTATTATGAATATGTTGTCATTGGAAACTCTGTACAGTAGCCAAAATCAAACATTGATGATCCTATCCAAAAAGTTCATTTTCAAAATGAAATTAAAAAATGATGAGAATTTTAATATCACTGCAAAGTTACCTAATTCTATTTTGATGCAGAAATAACTTCAGAATACAGTTTTTTTCTCTTTAGAAGAAGATGAATTGTTGAAAAATCATGACAATTTTTTTTCGTTATTTAATCTCAATTTTTGTACAAAATATAAAAGTAAATAATTCACAATTCTAATGCCAAATCTTGACCTTCAAGATATAAGCAGGAAAAGAATTGTGAAACAATCTTTTTACAGTTACACTAGTTTTGATAAAGCATACAAAGAATTTTCAACTTTATTATAAATTTTTTATCACTTAATAATGCAAAATTTCAAATAAATGTAAGTAGCTAATAGATTTAAATGTATTTTTATCTTGTTTTTTAAGGCCACATAGGTATTTATTAATAAATTAAATGTTTTTAAGCATTTTTTATTATTACTTTTAAAACACACACACACATATATATAACTATTATTACAGTACGTATTGTAATTTAATTTTTGCCATTTACTAATATAAAAAATTTTCATAATGAAGCAAATATAATTAATAAATTAAAATTTATTTCATTGTTTATTAAGTTAACTTTTTAAGAGAAATATCTAATAAGAAATTGCATTAAGTTATACTAATGATTAATTTTTTAAACATCGCCCATTTTACTAATATAATTATAGATTTGTAACTGAATGACTTGTGTATTTCCAAAAATTTTCTGAATCTAAAATGTGATTCGAATCCATGTTGTAAAATTAATAGTAGTTTATATGTATTGTATTTATTAGCAGGCAAATTTAAATAAATATGATTATCTTAATTACAGAAAAAAAATGTGTGAAAATTAAAAGGATCAAGAAGAGTTTTGTAATGTGTATATTGTACAAACAAATCAATCTGTGAAATACAAATGAATCCAAGTATATCCATGCAGATTTTTAGTCTATATTTAGTCGACATCTTGTGATATTGTCTTTCAATTTCTATGCAAACATTATTTTTTGAAAAACTTCAACATCTTGCCTAATAATAACTCTCCATTATATTATATTCTAAATCGTATTATCCCCATAAAAGTAATTAATATATCATTTTAAAAAAAATGAAATTAACTTTATAATATGAGTTTATCTCTTCCCAACAAAAAAAAAAAATGCTCAAGTTTATTGTAAAATACTTATATAAAATTTGTCTTACCATTTATTTGCTTCACGTGACTAATTCCCTTAAACGTGCAACTTATCGTCATAGATTTAATATCATCACATCCAGAAAGCTAAAAAACAAACTATTTTTGTACTCTTACCAGTATCCTTAAGTAAAACCGTATCATTATCTACTATAATTTTGGACTATAGAGAATCCATGTGTCATATTTTATGCAATAAAGTAGGGTTAATAATAACCCCATACAATTAATTTAGTTGATGTAGTTACGTCACTATGAAGATATTTTGGATTACTCTAATTATGTTGTGAAATATTTTAAACCCAGCCATACTTTTATTTTTCTGTAAGTTAAAAAATGTATAATAATTGCTTAATGGTTTTTATTTTTAAATAAATAAAT
This sequence comes from Epiperipatus broadwayi, assembly GCA_028023455.1. Taxonomy (NCBI): domain Eukaryota; kingdom Metazoa; phylum Onychophora; class Udeonychophora; order Euonychophora; family Peripatidae; genus Epiperipatus; species Epiperipatus broadwayi. Next base: position 1,802,012 of record JAQFVV010006298.1, read on the forward strand.
ACTTTTTTAATTAATTATAAAGAATGTATACACAACAAACTAAAAGTCACTTTAACATCTTTGAATGAAAACCTACATGCAAAATAGCATTTAACATATATTTTAGTACTAAAAATTTTTTTTAATGACTTAAATACTTATTATGATTAAAGATATAAAAAATGTAAAATAAATTAGCAAATAAAAAAGACACATGTCTTTACTTCTGGTGAGTTTATAAGATATTCAAGTGCTAGTCCTGCGAGAACCAGAATTGATCCTGGAATCTCTCGATTCCAATTCAGAAGCTCTACCAACTATGCCAAATCACGGAGGATAAAAAAATGCTAATGGAACTTTTGCTCATGAGTAATAAAAAATTAAAGTGCTAGAAATGCAAGCCCAAGAATCAATCCTGGGATTTCCTGATTCTATGCCAAACCATGCAGGGTAAAACAAGACATATGACTTTATTGTTCAGGAATTTATAAGTTTTCACACTAGACATGTGTGCAGAATCGATCATAGAACCTCCTGATCCCATGTTAGATGATCTACCAATTGCACCAAACTATGCAGGGCAATTAAAAAAATGATATTGTTTAATGAATAAAAAAGAGGGTGCACAATGTAGTTGATACAAAAAAATCTTGAACTTATATTTATCATAGTATAATTATGAGAAAGTGAACGATTATATCAATAAATATATTTATAAACAAAAATAAATTACAGCTAAAAGGATGGCAAGGAATAGACATCAGCTATCTATAATTATTAATTGTTATGGTATGTGACGTAATGTAAGATAGCTTTTAGCTGGTTTAAACATTCTCTTCCTCCAAAACTCTTAATTACAACGGTAACCACATTTACTTGTTGCTCATTATAGGTGTTTATATTTTTCCAGCGTAGATTTTTTTTATATCCCATTTTTAAAAAGGCTGCCTTCTTTGTTTTTATTGTCTGCATATTAAGCGGAAAAAAAAAAAATTCTTAAAGTCTCTACTTTTTTCACGGTCTTTATATTTAAATTTCTTCCATTCTCCATGCAATTTAATTCTAATCCTGTTTGACCCATCCTATACTCCAAAACTAATTATTCAAAACTCTATTTCCCATGTCCACATAAACTACATTTCCAATCCAAATCCTTACTCCATTTTTGCCTTTTTATTTTTCTTAATATCCAAGCCTCCTGTTCTTGCATCGAATAACAATAATCTTCTTTTAATGTCTTCATCTATCCTCTTCATATACCCTCCATATTTACATAATTTTTATTCTAATATAACTGCAAAACTATTTTTTAATTAATATTTGTTTTTCGTAAATCTTTTTTTTATCTAAACAAATTATTTTGCTTCTATTCATATCCCTCAATAATTATACATCTAAAATGCATTTTCTAAATATTTATCCTATTTTTTATAAAAATGCATGGAAATCTAATAATATTTCATTGCTTAGTTCCTCCATCTGTCTATGGGAAGCAAATTTAAGGTACATAAATAAACAATCTACAAATATATAAAATTTAAAATAAAAAATAATGCTTAAGAAGTAAATGTCCAATTATTTAAAGTAAAGTAATTCATATGAACATAAAATTATTTTTAAAAAAATGATCTGCATTAATCTAGAAGTTAGATTTTATTTTTTTTACACAGAAAACAAGATACTTAGAAATAATTATTAAAGCATGATAACCGTCTATATTTTTGTTTTTTTATAACTGACTTATTTCTATAAAACGATTTATTAAATAAATATTATATACTTTTGATTGCATTATAATTAGTTTATTTAAAAATATTACTTCAAGATGTAATCTATCATAACTTTATTATAAAATGATAATAAATCGAAGTAGCTATGATTTTTATAAGTTCAAAAAAGATTCTTAGACCTCATTCAACATAGAAAAAAATAAGTAGACAGGATAATGTTATTATAGTTATCGTTAAAATAATTATCATTATAACGATGATCTATAATGTTATTGATTTATTATTTGATGTAAATTATTCTGAACATTACCTTGTATCTTTAATGCCACGGCAATGCGGAAGATTTGAAAACTGGAGTTTCTATATTGACAGTAGCTCAATAATTCATTTTGGTATTCTGCAAGGTTAAGTAATAGAATGTCAGACTCTGGAATTCTGGTGCTTTCAACGCTAAAACTTCTTATGAACTCCCTAGCAAAAAAATCATTTATGTGTTAATATAAATAAATTTGAGTAGCATATAATAAAACAATTGTTTATTGCTCGAGTGTTCATAAGAAGTTTGAACATTGGCAGTGGGAGAGCTGTGTGTGATCCATAGACCATAAGCTCCAAAGTCTGCCATTCTACTAACGCACCAAATGAGCAGAAATTTCATATTTGTGATACAATTTATTTGTAGATGAATTAATTCTATATATGGGTTTAAGATTTTTTTATGTGTCAATATTTGATGTAAAAATTGCTTTTATTTTTATATATAAAATTAATAATAAAAAATCTGTCAAAAGTAATTTTTATTGCTTCAAATCTGGAAATTTAGTAGTGAATGAAGAAGGAAATTGGAAAATAAGATTAGAAATATAGATATAACTAAAACACACAGGCTTATTATATACATGTGTTTATATATGTAATATATAGGGTATATGAGCACAGACTTTCACACAACCCACCACTCTCTACACTATCTCATAACACTGATACACTTGAACACATATATGTTGAAAAGATAAATCATCACCAATATGCGTATTTTATGCTAAACCAGAAATCATCAGTTAGTCCAGATTACCATTTCTACACATATATGCTATAAGTGCTCAGATATATATTAAGATAGCCAATCTTCATACTTTAATGGACAGGCTCCAGTCTACTCCACAGTTCAACTCTTCAACCGTCCATCCAATTGAAAATCTGATGATGGAATGCTCAAAGGCCACTCTAAGGCTGAGATTTTTGTCACACCCATGTTAGCCTTTGAGCATTCCATCATCAGTTTTTCAATTGAATGGATGGTTGAAGAGTTGAACTATGGAGTAAATTGAAACCTGTCTATGGGGATTGGCTATCTTAATATATATCTGAGCACTTATAGCATATATGTGTGGAGATGTTAATCTGGACAAACTGATGATTGCTGGTTTAGCATGAAATACATATATTGGTGATTATTTATCTTTTCATCATATATGTGTTTAAGTGTACAATTGTTATGAGATAGTGTGGAGAGTGGTGGGTTTTGTGAAAGTCTGTGCTTATATACCTATATATTAAATATAGATATATTGAAAAAGAGCATAAAAAGAGATTAATGAAAAAATTTAAAAATGATAAAAAATTGAATTGAGCATATTCTTATTAATGAAAGAAAATATTTGGAAAAGGCTATAATGGTTTTAAAAAAGCATCAGTGGAAGAAAAGAAAATTGAGATAATCTTACAAAAGATATGAAATCTGATTTTTGACATATAATCCACAATGATGATGAAACGGTGCACAGCTTTATTACTGTTAACACAAATATTTATATGCATTCTAGAGTTGGAGTCCAGGTAAGATTTTTTCCAGGTCCCAAATAATCTTAGAATTTTTAATTTTTGATAGTTATCTTATATCAGTTTAGCTAGTCATTCATTTATAGGTTAGTAAATTGGACTATATAATTGTTTTAATTAGAGGATGAAACAAGAAAAGTCTAAGTTCTCACAATTTAGCATTTAATTGCCTACGTAGTATTGTCTGCTTTCTTTACTATGTTTCTGTAGAAGATTAGTGAAAAATCAATTCGTCATGCGATGGGGTATTTAAATATTGCCTTATGTTTTACCTATCAACAGTATTTTATTGCTATTTATAGATCAATACTTTGTTTTTAATTTTAAAATAATTAATTTTATTCTTTTAAAAATTATTTTCTTTTTTTTTTATGAACAGCAATGTTAGTTATTATGAATCATACATAAATAAGTAAATTGGTGGTTGAATTATATCATTTACATTTTATTTGAGCTTTCACAAAACTCCTTAAGTGTAGAACCATAATTAATAAATACACAAATAAATAAAATAAACTGCATTTTTATTATTTACTGGTTAATTATCTAATAAAAAATATTTAAATAATCAAAAGCTAATTCAATTTTTTTGTAACAAATAATGAATTTCTATGAACTATCATGAATTTTAAAATTTCCAGTGAATTCGGTTTCATTTTACTGAAATTATGAATATCTATCTCTCCGTCCATTCATCCTTCCATTCAACTATCTATCTATCTCTTATCTATCTAACTTTTTTTCTAATGAAGCTAATCATAATAGGCAAAAACTAATAAAGTAAATAAGGATTTAATTGTTGATTGCATTAAAAATGCACCAAAATAAAATGTATATCCAATACGTCTGAGATCAGTATAAACACCAAATAAAGTTGCTGTTTTTTTTAATTTAAGGATTAGAAATTTTTAATTTCAGAATTTAGTTTAACAATGGTTTTAACTTGTAGATTTATGGAAGAATAGAAAAGATAAATGCAAATAAATTGTAGGACTGCATATATTTAAAAGTTTATAAAAAAGAGAAGTTGAATTGGTTATTTATAAAGTTAAATTATCTGCTCAAATTTTTAACTTTAAAACCCATATAAAAGCCAAAAGTTATCGTCTAATTCGTTTTAAAGATTTCTACATGTAATTTTATCACTATCATTAGTCATTTTCTAAAATCCAAGTCTTGATAATCAATTCTACAAACTTTTTAAGCTTTCTGAACATGAACTTTTAGACATTTATATGCATTTAACATCTCAACAATCTTGTTTTTAATTAGTGTTACCATAATAAATGAGCTGCATTTCGACGTCCTTTCTTCGTTTCTGTTTTTTAAATACATAATCTTTTTACATTTATTCTTTTTATCACTTTATCATTAAAATTCTCATTCTTCCTATTTATTCATCCCGATTCCTTTCCAGATCCACAAGTCATAAGACTACAATCTTTTCATATTTTCCCCCTCAAATATTCAAGTTTCTATCAAAAATTTTAATGGCCTTTTTAAAATTCTATTTTAACAGTTAGCAAAATATTCTCATAACTTATTAATAGCCATTTTAGCTCTGTAATTATCATTTTAACACTTTTCTCAATAATTCCATTATTAGATAACACACATTTAAATATTAAGCTTTTAATAATTTAGACTTCCATTAACTTTATTTATAATTGTTGTTTTAGACACGTGTTTAATTTCACCTAAGCTTTCTACAAATTTATTTAGTTCTAATTAATATTTTGCTAAGTTCTTGAATGTAGTTATTTTTATTAGATGAATAAAACTGACATAGTTAACCTTTTCACATCTAATAGTAGTAACATTCTTGTCAAAAATATATTCATTAAGAAATTCTGTTCAACTGAATAAATATTGAACGCAGCAGAAGATATACCATATCCATGTTCTATAACTCTTTCAAAGACTATTCAATCTTTCAAATATTTTTAATTGCAATAAATTTTTTAAATAATCCTGTTTTCTTCCAACTATACCTTTTTTGTACCAATTATCAACAAAATAATTTAATCTAATGAAGTGCTTTTTGAGATCAAGAAATTAATATTAAGTTGTCTTTGTTCTAACAGATCACTTTCTGTTTTGTTCTTATTGTGTTTTATTGTTTCTCTACTTTTTCTAAATTCAATTTTTTTCAATAAACATATTTAAGGTAGCATGAATATGTTCAACAATAGCTTAATTACATAACAAATTATCCTATTATTTTAAGTTTTTATATTGCACTGCATTGAGAATTCCTTTAAAGGATAACTATCGAAAAATATATATACTGGTTACAACTATTTTTTTTTTTCTAATCTTTTTTTCTCCAAAACGATCAATATTTTAATTTGCAATTTTTTTTTTCAATTTACAGGACTATGGCTGCCTTTATCTCAGTTATAATTTTACAATCTTAGTCTCTATTATTGCATGCAACCAATTTTATCATTATTTAGAGCATTTTATTAATCTATTAACACAAGTAAAAGCTTATATTTATTATAAAAATCAAATATATTCACTTTTTACTTATTTTTATTTTTAATCTTCCTAATACTTGTCATTTGTTATTTCAGTTATCACAGTTCTAGAATTTTGTTATATTTTCTTAAAAGTGTTTATTCTACTATACATTAATCAAGGGTACTGTGTTTTTTTGTTATTTTATGTCACAACGTTATTTTCCTAACATATCTTAATTGGAGTCTTTTTAGACATATTTTTCAACAAAAGAAATTTTATTATATTTTTCTATCTTCTATCATTTTAAAACAATCAAAAGTTTTTTCACTAAATATTGGCATTTAAAGCAAGTCTAGAAATCAATAGATGTTGGCTGTGTGGATTACTAAAGCATTCACTAAGTGGCACTATTGCATAGGAAATTTTTTTACTACTGTTTTAACTGCTTGTGTAAGCATATAAAAAAGATGATTATTTGAAGTTCTGTCATTTTGTTAATCATCTCATTATTAATCACGGGATCTTTTGCTTTTCTTTTCTATCTTCACATATTCTATAGTCTGCAGTGCAATTTCTATTAGCTTTACTTTAAACATTTTTTTGCCATTTATTTGGATTTATATCACCAATTATTTTTTATAATATTATACTTATTTTTACATTTTTAAATTAAACTTTTGGATATTTGTAAGTATTAATTAAGGAATATGGAGAATAAAAAATAGTGGGGGAAAAACATTGGAAATAAAAAGCAATTGAATAAGAAACAGTATTAATAAGAAATAGCTGAAGTAGAAAACAGTGGGAGTAAGACATTTTCACTTGATAACTTTATTAATGCTATCAGGGTAAAATCTCTTGCATTAATTTCATTTATTGTTACATTTTCATTTACCATTGTCAAACTTCCTCCACTCACAACTTGGTGAATATAAATACAAAAGTCAAAAACATCAATTTTTCAAATACAAGAAGTATAAATAATATTATTACAAAAAATAATTTCATCTTTGGGTTTAGTTTAAAAATATTATTTAATAAAGTAAACAAAAATAATCAAATTATTGTGTTTAATAAATTTCATTATAAGTATATGTTCTAAAAATGGAAATAATTTTAAAATATTAAAGAAATTCTATATTCTAATTAAAAACAGTAAAAAATAGTAATAAAGTTATTGACAATAAATGTTTCCTGTTTGACATTAAATAAATTTTTAAGAAGTTAGTTTTCTCTTAAAAATCATATATTTTGATATAAAATCTGTGTAAATATGTACACATTAAGAAATAAATATTTAATAATTTTTTAAAAAAGTAAATTAATAAATCCCAACAAAATAAATTCATGTGTTTTTCTGTAAGCAAAAAAAATATTTTTATTGCTAATTAGCTATAATAATTCTAACTAAAATCTTAATATGCTAAATGGTTTTAAACTATTAAAATTTCTAAAAGCTTGATTTTTATGGAAAGTTGTTTCTATCAAGCAATATAAATGGATTTTTGTCATTGAAACCATTTTAGCCCAATAATCACGGTATTTGGTATTTATATAAAAACTATGCAAAAGTTTGAAAATATTTTATTCAATTAATTATTGAATTCATTGTTGTGATGCTTTAATCTATATAAAACATTACTTAAATAAAAAGGATTCTCACCTTTTCACATATGTGTTGTGTAAGCTCATGAATGCTGTGTTGAGTACAGAAAAACTCTTAACCCCAAGCTCAAGATAGATACTTTATAAAGATAAGAGTGCTCATCTTATCTTTAATCTAAATTCTGATTTATATAGGCTAATCTGAATCTTGATTTGAGAAAGAGAATATGTTACTCTGATCACTTTTATAGTCATTAGTTTCTTTCATATATTAATATACAGGAAATCTTTTGATTTATTATGAGACTATTTTAAGAATTAATAGAAACTGTGTAATGCTGAAATTTATTTATCAAGTGCATAAAACATGTAATTAAACAGAAAGGATTTTTATCTTTTCATATATGCACTATACTAATTTATATAAACTTAATGATGCTGTGTTGAGTACAGGAAAACTCTCAAACCCAAATAGAGACTTTATAAAGATAAAATTGACTGTCTTATCTTTAAAGTAAATTCTGATTTATATAAGCCAATCTGACATGACCACTCTTATCTTTATAAAGTCTCTATCTTATGTTTGCATTTGAGAATTTTCCTGTACTCAACACAGCATCATTGCGCTTATATAAATTAGTACAGCACATATGTGAAAAAGTTAAAATCCTTTCTATTTAGTTACATACATACAATGCATTTGATAAATAAATTTGTGTTATAAAACATTACTCTAAAATTACTGCATTTTACTGAGTTTCTGAAGATATTATGGTTGATGTGCATATTTAAGACAATAAAAACATATATAATAATAGTAGTACTACAGATAGCAGTAATAATATAGTAATAATAAAGGTAGTAATGATAATAGAAGTACTATAAGTATAATACTATTAATACTGATACTTATATTTCAGATACTTTTATTATTTCAGACAAAATTATGAAAGTAATTATTAATATTCCACAGCCATCTGATTATTATTCTTAGCATGTGTTACACTTCTTTTAGATTTATAATCAATATAAAATAAATAAATTAGTATTTATATGTGTTTACAATATAATTTAAGTCATCCCTCTTCAAAAAATAATTCAATAAATATCTGTAAATTCATGTCTAATATAATTACCACATTTTCTTGTTGTCTTTCTTAGTTCTATTGTTCTATTTAATTTATAATCAATGATATAATATGCTGTGGAGTTTACTGATGATGGTGAATGTATGGCACATTTGTGGGTATTAAGTTCATGCCTATTTTTACATTTTACTTCTTATTATATATATATATATATATATATATATATATATAATAAGAAGTATAATATATACTTTTCTCTATAGTAAATATATATATATATATATATATATATTTAAACTATAGAGAAAAGTAATATTATATTTTATAAGAGTCTGTAGACAATTAATAATTATTACAAGAAGAAGAGAGTAACAGAATTTCAAAATTGCTTAGTTTTTGACATAGTGCACTTTTGCCAAACCTAGGCAAAATTTTTATCTATCTTTGACCAAGATATGCTTCATTAATAGCCCAGATAAGTTGTGCTTCATCAGCCCTATTTAAACCAATAGGTCTCTTTAATATTTCAATTGACTCTCTCGTGGTTCTTAAATCATACCTTTCCAAATTAGCAAGTATTTTTGCATTGTCAAAATCAGGTTTGTGACTAATTTCTAAAAAATGGGAAGTAAAAACTGATGCCATCATTTTTTGATTAAAAGCATTCATATGTTTCTTAATTCTGATATTTATTCATCTATTAGACTGGTCTATATAGCTTCTTGAGCACTGCAAACATGGAATTTCATAACCCCCCTGGTGTTCCAAAAATACTCTGTCTTTAGGTTTGTGTAAAAAATCACCAATTTTTTTTACCAATAGAAAAAGTTGTCTTTATATTAAAACTAGATACAACTTTCTTGACTTATGCATAAGATCTTATACATTTTTTTAAAAACCCATTTTATTATTATTACACTTCAAACATAGTGTTATAGACACTTTTTTGTTGTGATTATAAATATATGTTTGAAGTATAAAAGCAATAAGTTATGGTTTAATACTTATATATACTTCTAAATAATGACATATGAAAAAGATAAATGGCTTCCAAGATGCATTTCATGCTGAACCAGTACTTTTCTGTTAGCTCAGGTCACAATTTTTTATATATGGTTTCATCATTTGTTCGGTGTTTATCAATGTTAAATTATTACACGAGTATAAGAGATTGTGATCTGGAGCAACTAAAGAATACTGATTCATTATGAAATTTATCTTGGGTAATTAACCTTTTTGGATGTCATTATTATATATTTCAAGAATATACAGTAGAATGAGAATTTTAAGTATATCTGAAATCGATCATATGCATGGAACTAGATGCTTTTGTTTAATATTTAAGAAAAAAGTGTATTTATCTTAAGTTCATTTAAAATGTATATCTGGATTAGGAATGATCTGATAATCTTTTTAGCTTAATAAATGATTATTAATAATCATTAATATCTTTATCTAAAATAAATTGTCAAAAATATGAATGCATAAATTTCGACTCATCAAATTGCAGCAAAATATATGTGTGCATGTGCAATGATTGTTCACCCTTCCTCTAGATATTAAAAGTTAGTTTCTTAATTATATGAGAATTGTGTAATGATAAATATTAAATTATCAACATGGATATTAAAATACAGTTACTGGATACTTCTGACTCATCTAAAGAGCAGAGGTTATTTGCAAAATGTTTGCATGGCAAAAAAAGTAGTACAACTTTTTGTGCTGGCGAAGTGATGTAATATATTGGAATTGAGATAAAGAATACACTGATAAAAATAGAATATATTTATATATTTGAAAAAGTGGGTGGATATATATCCTTTATAGTATAATAAATATTGTTATTTGAAAATGAATGAGAATTATAAAAAAAATTTCAGATAGCTAAGGATTTTTAAACAAGCTTTATTTTATTTTATTTTTTTCTTAGCTAATCATTCAACTATTGGTCAATAAATAGACATTGGATAATCTTAGCTAGAGGATGAAACAAACAAAAAATGTGTAATATTTCATATCATTTTATTCAGTGTTCCATTGCAATGTACTTTAGGTTTTATATATATAGCATACTACTAGACATGTAAACATTAAAAGAATGAAGCTAAACTAGTCAATAAAATAATATAACTTACCCCAAATTCACAACTAATCCAGACTAGCCAAAGAAAGTAAACTCTAAAACATAACCAATGGTTTCACTGCTACAAGCAGACTTTTCAAGTGTGATTGACTAAAAGATAACAACAAATATATACTAAATATTACCCACAATTCCACTTATATCCCACACACTCTTAATACTAAAAGAACTTTTAATTAAGTTAATTGCTTCAGAATCATAAATTTTTAATAATAAAGATTCTTTAATTTTTTTTTAATTTCATTTATTTCAAAGAAGATAACCTTAGCCTCATCAAAACTAATAGTGCGACCTGTATTTTTTATGGACATATATAAAGGAGAACTAATATATTTATTTCTAACCCTACTTTTATATACTTTTATCCTTTCATTTAAGCTCAAACTATCCTGATCTAGATATACCTTCTTACAAAAACCAGGAATAATATACACTACTCCAGAAATACTCTTTCTATCAAAAATTTCCTTTGCATTATGGTCAGGAGTTTGGGGGGAGGGGGTTCCTGACAGAGATATTTTAAATGCTGGCTCTGGCTAAGCATTTATCACAAAGCTTGTTGAGGAGTTGACAATCCTCATTGTTTATAACTTACAAGTTTAAGAGTATAGGGTCATGTGATCTATGACTCTCATTTTGACTATTCTCATTTGTATTATTTAATAAATTATTTAAAGTACTATTTTTTCAAACAATTTTCTTATTAAAAATAAATAAAAAATAAGAAAATTGTCTTGAAAGGGGATATTACTTTAAATAATTTATTAAATGACACAAAGAAAAGTTTTGATATAAAGAGTATTTCTGGAGTAGTGTATATTATTCCTTGTTTTTATAAGAAGGTATATCTAGATCAGGGTAGTTTGAACTTAAATGAAAGAATAAAAGTACATAAAAGTAGGGTTACAAATAAATATATTAGTTCTCGTTTATATATCTCCATAAAAAAAATACGGGTCACACTATTAGTTTTGATGAGGCTAAGGTTATCTTCTTTGAAATAAATGAAATTAAAAAAAGAAAAGAATCTTTATTATTAAAAATTTATGATTCTGAGGCAATTAACTTATTTAAAAGTTTTTTTAATATCAAAGGTGTATATGATGTAAGTGGAATTGTGAGTAATATTTCATTTAAATCTGTTATCTTTTAATCCTTTATACTTGATAAGTCTGTTTGTTGCAGTGAAATCATTGATTGTGTTTTAGAGTTTATATTCTTTAGCTAGTCTGGGTTAGTTGTGAATGTGGGATAAGTTTTATTACTAAGTATGTATATATTCATGCATTAACATATACATACATAAATAAATATGGTACTTATAATTATGTTGATATAAGTATACACAAATGTGAATATATATATATATACACACACATAAACTTTGATACACTCGTATACTTTTTTTAACGTTAATATATCTTTATATGTATGTGTCCTTTATGGTATAATGGATATCACATATGAAAATAGTTGGAAATACGTTAAACATACATATATTCCAACTCATGTTTAAAGTTTTAGATGGTTGTGATTTTAAAAACTTGTAAGTTCTTGTGCATAACTGGGAAAAGTTGACTGGATAAAAGATTATATGTATGTAAATAATAAAAGATAGATTTGATCTATTAAGTGTAAAAAAAAAAAAAAATAGAGTCTATGTATAAAAATAAAAAAATGCTATGCTTGTAAAATGAACTTATATAACATAAATATTCAAAGATCTGGAAAATATATTAATGAAAAAATTTGTTTAAATTTTAAATACAAATACTTGTTTAATTCAAGAAGTTATTAAATTTTATAGATCTCGATAAGAAAAATGATGGACGTAGCGATATTTTAATCTTCCACATTTTATATATTCTATTTATTTAGTTGTTCTGGAGACCATAACTACATTCGAGTACTAAATGGTAGATAAAGCACAACGACTTCATTCGCGTGATCAACGTGAGATTTATTTTTTCTTTCCTTTTAGATCATGAAATGCTTTGTCAGTTTTTTGACCGGGCTAAACAATTTCATCGATTTTTTTTAATTTTTTTAACATAGTGTTGTTTTTAGAAATCTGAACAAAACATAAAATACCCTATTTTCTAATTGTACTGATTCTTTTCGTGAAACAAACTGCTAAAATCTAATAAAAATGATGCAAAATTTTAAACAATGAAAACAATTAATTTTCAAATCTTTATCACGTAATTCTCGAAACTAAAATATCTTTTTTTTATTTTTTTAATTTAATAATTAATTAAAAAAAAAAAAAGAAAGTAAATATCACTAATATTCTTCTATATATATAAAGTTATTTTTTAGTCAAAATTTGCTGTATCGTCACATTTTTGTTTTGAACGGTTGATTACCCATTTTACTATCTAACGGCGCGGCAAAAATGCTTGGCGTTAAAGCAATTTATAAACGTGAGGAATCGTTTTTGCAACAATAACTTAAAATTCACGAGTTAATAAAATATTCATTTGATAGTAAAGGTAATTCCTATATTGCAAACCAAAACACGTTCGTGATTATTGCTGAAATATTACTCTCTTAACTCTCTGGGAAGCTTTGTTCAGGGAAAGAATTATGCAGAAGTTTGAAATCTATAAATACCTCCTTTTTATGCAAAAGGTATAAAAATTCTATTACTATTTGTCATTTTATGCTACGGCAAAACTACAAATTTCAATATTTTCTCTTTTTAATAATGCACGAGTGTGTTAACAATGCTGCGCGGTATTAATTATGCAGACACACATCCTAACATATATACGAATTTTTCTGCGGGAAGATTTCTAATTATCTATGGCCAACGTTTACGTTTCTTATAATTAATTCTCGCATAAGATATGAAAACCTATATTATAACTTTAAATATAAGCTAAATGTTAAAATGATTTTTTTATTATTAAAATGTGGCGCAATATTATGAACTTTAATTATAAATTAGATTTTAAAGTTTTCCTTTAAAAAATAATAATAATAAGATTCATAATAACTACATATCCATCCTAATAAAATCACCGTTCAGATTCTTTGGTGATCTAGATGTTTTATTGAACTGATTCTCTTTATTTTTCTACAAAAGAGAAAATAAAAAGATAGAAAAGATTTATAAGAAATTAAAATTAAAAAAAAATAGATATCTTTATAAATATATTTGATTTGAATCTTGCTACATCGTGAAATGGTAATAACTAATACACTTTACAATTTGTCATAACGATGTCGTTATTTGGGAGGAATATCTAGAGATTTTAAAAAATACTTAATGATAGCAGCGATATAAAAATCAGATGATGATGGCACATATGTGATTGGTGATCATGTACTCATTTGGGGAAAATGTTTTAGGTAAATGAAGTTACCTATCTAAAGTAGATAGTTACTTGAATAAGTTACAGAAACTTGGTGAAGCTAAAAAATTCATATATGAAATTGCTTTAGAGGGTAATGACAAGATAAGATGATGTAATATACAAAGGAAATATACCCAACGCTACAGATGAGCTAGAAAAAATGTCCACAATATCTAAGATACTATGGATAACTTGACACATATTGGATTGAACTGAAATTAGAAGCAAGACTGGAAATAAAGACTTTGTCCAGTAAAAAGAAGATTCAAATGTAAATTACAGGAGAAGAACCTTTATTAATATTTCAAAGAGTAAAGAAAAATATGTGTGAAAACAGAAAAGTGCATAAGGAATGGAAGTAGAAGTTTTAGATATGAGAGATTATATAGAAGATAAAATTATGATTAAGAAAGATACGATGAAACTTGCAATAAGAAGAGAAGAAATTTGTAGGCTCTATATAAGATAAAGAGTATATGTCATAGAACTTTTAAAAAATTGTAGTAAAATGAAAAATAATGACAAGATGACATGAAGAAGGAATAATTTCCTTGGCGGGTAGTGATTACTAAAACTGCTGTTTTGGGAGAAAAGAAAATGCAAAGGATTGCTTGAACTATAGAATAATACATTTTTTCCCCCTTATGTCTTCAAAATTTTTCTAATAATGATGTAAAACAGGATACAACAAAAAGTAGTTAAAAATTTGCATGTTCAATGTGATTTTAGATTTGGAAAGGAAACCAGGGAAGCAATAATAGCTTTAAGAATGATTTTGAATAGATTAGAAATAAATTATCTTATTTGACTTTTATTGATTTGACAGAATAATTTCAAATTATTAGATGAATAATGAAGAATGTGATCTTGAATGGAAATAGTAGAAGGTTTATTATAAATTTGACAGATATAGAAAGCACAAATGGATATGAAGAGTTGAAAGAATAAAGCTAATATAAGAAAAGATATGAGACAGTCCTTTCTCCTCCCACTAAACCCCCCCCCCCACACCCTCATAAAAATTAACAAATGAATTTAAAATAATGGTAAGTTGTTAATGTCATTTATGACTTTAAATACCATTTTTAAAAATGAATAAAATAATTAAGCAAATGCATTTAAAAATTTTCAGCTGAGGATATATTGACATATGGATGTGACATTTAAGAAGAATGAATAAAACAAGTTGCATGCAATATAAAACTAATGATCAGATATTGAAAGAAATTAGTCTAGAAAGAGAACTATTGAACATTGTAAGACTGAGAAAAATAATAGTCCTTGATTACATTTTAAGACCTGACATTTTTCTATAAAATATTTTAAAGAGTAAAGCTTGAGAAGGCTAAAAACATCTTATTCTAAAAAATGTGGTCAATGAAATTTGATGTAATTCATATCGAAATATGAAAAGAATGACTAAAGGCATAATGATATTGCTCCAATGAGAAATCATTGCCATTTTAGAAACTATTAATGATGATGGTTTTGACAATCTATGTGTTAATATAAACTGATAATAAAAATTATGTATTTTACTCATATTCTGATTGAAAATGAAAATGGAAAACCCATAGAAGAGATTCCATTTGTACTTGGGTATGAAAAAAGTTCCATATACTCTAAAGGTTGTCTGTGCAGATACTTCAAATATTACTATCTAAGATATAATGCTAGTAATTATATTATTGATAAATGTTAATGAAAAAATAGTGGCTTCTTGCTAAAGAGTGTAACTTGGTCCAGGCTTTAATCTAAGCTAAGCATTGACATTTTGTATGTAGATAAAATTAAAAAGTTTCTGTAATTTATTTTACAAGTAAATCTTCCCAAAATCTTACAATATCAACTTTAGATTGAGTAAGAGATTATAGTGTTTTCTCTGTAAAGATTGCTGCTAAATCACAAGAATCGCAAGCATTTAAAAATGTGGAAACTAATAATGAATAAATATCACCTATTAAAGAATACAATTCTTTAGCAAATAGGAAAAAAACAAAAATCAGCACAGTAAATATGAAAATTATTAAAAAATAAGAATAACTATAAATCCATAGATTAACTAAGAAAAAATAATAAATAAAAAAGAGTTATCAAGAACCGGCATCTTTGAAATTTTTACAATGTCTAAACATAATGGTGCCCTTCGGGGTTTGATCCAATGGTAGAGTGATAAATATTAGAGCTAAAGATCTAGGATGCGTCCCAGATATTTATTTTCAATACTAAAACTTATTATAAACTCCTGAAATATGATAATAAATTTTAAATGGTTCTACTTAATTTCAAGTATTTCAATATTTACGCAACGTTATCAATTTATAATATCATTTTCGACACTAGTATCGAGCATCTTTTTTAAGAATTCGAAATACTAATAATTCAATATGAATAAGTCAGCATGATGCAACCATTGTGTTCATGACAATGCTGTTTTAGTCACTGATAGTAAAACTATTTGCAGGACTTAGTTATTATTTGAAGAAAAGATATTTATCTTCTGGTAGTAACATAATAACTTGATATCATAAAATGATAACAAATTTCAATTAATATCAAATGTTTATGAATTGTGAAATAGCAAGTTTTTATTCAAAAAAATATATGATTCATAAAGAAAACATACACTAGACTTAATTAATCAAAACATTTCGACTACTGATTAATGATTAAAAATATCTTAACTTATATGATCAAAATTTGTTTTTTTTTTTTTTTTTTTATAAACCACACTGTAGCGTTATCATTTATTTACATACATCAAATAGTGATTTTGTGAATCCCTGCCAATTGTTGAACCGTTTATGAGTTATAATTTTAAAATTCTCATTCTGTATGTATTGCATTCTAATATATATTTATAAATCAATAATTTTATATTTCTGTTTAGAAATGTTAATTCTATCTAACTGTAATTTTTTTTCTACAGTCTTTTTTATGTGATTATTATAACATGCATAATCATTATATTTTACTATTTTTAATCTTTATCAATTTATTATTTATTTTCATATATATTTATTTAAAGTATTAAAAAATCTCATTTTATGTATATTTCTACTCGTGAACTGGTTAACTCTTTACCTGTGTTGTCATAAAAATACAACAAATAATCATTTCTTTTTAGTTTTTAGAGGATAAAGAAGCAAATTTTATCCACTTTGACTACAAAACAACCTCAAAGATGGATCTTGTTATAAGTGAAGAAAAACTGTTCTCAAAGGTTCATTTATAAATCATAATAAAATCAATCCCACAAAACAAAATTCAAAAATAAGCTTCTCAATTAAAAGGGATAGAAACTTGAGTGCAATTCTAGAAAATAAATAAAGTAAATATATCCAAATAATAGTCACAGTGGTATTGATTATTAATTTAAGAATAGAAAAATGTTTAATCAAAAAATAAAGATACTTTTAATAAAACATTACAGTTTAAAAGCAGTAATACTAGTTGTAAATTTACCAAGTAAATTTTTAGACTTATTTAATTTTATTTTTTTTCAAAGCTTTGTCAAAAATTAAAATCGACTTTCAATTAATAAAAGTAGGAATTTGGAAAACCTCGGGTGCCAAAGCTATATATATATATATATATATATATATATATATATATATATATATATATATATATATATATATATATATATATATATATATATATATATATATATATATATATAATCTTTTCATCTTCTTATTATATATCACATTTTACATAGCATTTACTGAAATTTATATAAAGTTTCTCCCCCTTCTTAAACATCTTTTATAAAGAAAGTCAGAATTTTTTCCTTGTCTTGTTTATTATTACTTTTTACTATTTGTTAAATTTTTTTAATTATTTACCAATATCTAGAATGAGAAACAGAAAGATGATGATGATTACAGCCAAACATTACTTCAAAATATGCAGAGCAAAGAAATTTCAAACTTCTTCATATATTGAAAATTTTATGAATAGGACAAATAGTGATGGGAAGTCATTGAACTTGATAGCACTCAATAATCATATTAAAAGATATGCATTGAATTTGCACATTTTAGTAAACTGGTTTACTAAAATTTCAATTCATGAAATAGTTAAAAATATTACTCATTTGCTCAATTTTAAATCAATAATCTCTTAATTTATTTATTTCTGATATTTTCAAGAAAGTAGTGACTTTTAGGTAAACATTAAAAAAAATATGTGTCAGCAATAATGATTTAAACACTTACATCATTAAAACTACAACAATCAACTGTATATTACGTTTCTTTATGTACTTTTTTTATTTAATTTTGGTTGCAGTTATGTAAAATAAATTCTTATAAATGTTGTCTGAAGCTAAAAATATGATCATCATAATGTGTCATCGTAATTGCAAGTTATTTTGAATAAAAATAATGATTTTATACATTATGGAGTAAATAAACAACTTTATATGATCAAAAATTATTAAACATAAGTTAAAAATATCATTTATTTACTCAATCTTACATCAATAATCTCTTAATTTGTTTTTGGCTTATTCAAAATAATGTTGGCTTATCATAAACTTAAAAAAAATACAATATGGGCACAAACAATTTAATCATTTATATTACTAAAACTATAATAATCAACTGTATTTATATTTTTTTATCTAATTTTTATTTATTTTTGATTGCATTTATATAGAATAAATTCTTAGGAATGTTATTTTGCTTTTTTAAAGATGTAATATCACAATTGCAAAATATGATCATTGTAGTTATATATTGTTTTGAGGGATGGAGCAAATGCTTTTGAGTAATACAAGTTTAAAATATCATTTATTTGTTCAATTTTAAATCAATAATCTAATCATTTATTTCTGATATATTCAAGATATTGATGACTTTTATCATAAACATAAAAAAATATAGTATCTGCAAAAAACAATCATTTACATTATTAAAATTACAGTAATCAACTGAATATTACATTTCTTTGTTTAAATTTTATTTCATTTGACTGCTTTATGATAAAATAAGTTATTTTTTAAAAAATTAACAATATTGCCCCCAAAAATCACTTTTATTGATTAGATAATACAAAAATAAAAGGACTCTGATAATAGAATATTAAGTACATGAAATAGAAATTTTAAAATGTATATAGTGGATTTGTTTTTTATACTTTATTTTAATTTAATGAATCATGATTCAGGAACTATTATTTTCTAGCAAGATAAAGGTAAAGTGGTGAATCATCAATGAAGGAACTATAACTTTATATATATATATATATATATGATAAGCAAAAGGAAGTATAACTTTATATATATATATATATATATATGATAAGCAAAACAAGTTATACATTTCATAACTTGCTATAGCTTGCATTTTATGTTACTAGATGGAGCTTTACCAACACTGAGAGAGATAGAATTCAATATCTCTTTCAAATTGTCTCCAACCTTTAAACCATGGTTTCAAGCTAGTTGGCTCACATCAGTAAAGGAAGACCATTTACTGATGTGAGCCAACTAGCTCGAAACCATGGTTTAAAGGTTGGAGACAATTTGAAAGAGATATTGAATTCTATCTCTCTCAGTGTTTATGTAAACTAAGCTTGACAGTGGGCTATTGGTAAAGCTCTAGCTAGTAACATATATATATAGTACATTGATATGTAATTAATTTATTATGAATCCCATGTTTTAAAATATAAAAATTTTAAATTGAGAGAGTAAAATGTAAAAACTAAAGAGAAGGGGTGAGGGGGAATTTTTTATTAAATAAAAATAAACTATGAACGCTTTTTAGAAATAATAAGAAAAATAAATTGTAAACGCTGTTTAAAATAATAAGATTTTTTTTGTTTAAAAGAGGAAAAAAGTCTTGTAATAAAAAATGATTTAATATTCTTTAAATGAATTTATAATAAAATAATAAAGAAATTTCGTTTTATCTTATAATAAAATAATTAAATATATGTGCGTGTGTGTATGTAATTTTTAATAAAAAATAGACGCAAAAGCTGATTTTATTTCACGAGACTAAGGACGCTGCTGCTAATAAAGTTTTCCATTGTTTAAAACAGAGTAAATATCTCAACTTTTAATCATTCGAGGTCTGACTCTCATTTTAATAAAATATTTTTTTGAAGTAATATCTCTAAAAAATGTTGCATTGTTAAAACCAATGTGGTGTGCAGTTGACCGAAGCCGCCCTATGCATCTAAAATCTGCAATTAGTTTGGAAAGTGATCACATTTAAATAGACTAAATGAAGAGCAGTGTGTACATCAAACCAGCCACGAAAATCATACTATGTCACAGGATCTACAGAGGAGTCGTTTACCAGTTGTAAATGAGTTAGAAAATAATTCTGTTATGCTGTTTCCATCATATTAAAAATCCTAGGTAATTATTGACTTTGATATCTTAACATTCCCAATTTCTTCTTAAAATAAAGATAGACTTTATTAAAAGAACTTTGAACTTTATGAATTAAACTTAAAAAAAAGAATAAACTTTAAACTTCAAAAGATAATATTTGCAATAATAAAATAAATAAAAGCAGCTTCTATTATTAAATAATATTTTTGAAATAATGGCATGCACGTATGTGTGATTTGATTTTTTAAAAAAGATAAATAAAATATAATGTAACATGTATAATTTAATTGCTAAAGTAATATATTAAAATGCTTTATTTTAATCTTTAAAAAAAGAAGTGTGTGTGTTTCATTATAAGATAAAATGATTAATTTATTTTAAATAAAAAAAACACTTAAATTATTTTTCTTAAAATATTTGTGTTTATTTTGATATGTGCGGGTAAGTATAAATATTTATTTTTCTTAATAAAAGTAGGAGGGAAAAAAGCTAATTATTAATAATAGTATTTCAGAAAAGATTCGCTAAGTTAAATCTATAAATGTTTTGGCATTCAGTATAATGTTGTTACTATTAGTTTTAAAGGATTGAAGTATTATTTTGAATGGTTCGGGGAAATTATTTTAGTTTTTTAAAAAGTAGTAGTAGCTTAGAGGGGGCATTTAAGATACCTTTTGTTTGTCTATTAATGGGTGGTTGGAAACCGATTGAGCTAGCGGGGATTTTTCAGGTACCAAATTAAGCTGATCAGATGGACATGCTAATTCTAATGTAATTAGCTAGTGCCTAATGGATTTTTCTTTCTTCTTTAAAAAATAAAAATAAAGTGCTTATTTGATCGGTGTATATTTGGTAGTCGAGTGTTGAATGTTATTGATAGTTCACTATTGATGATAGTTGACACTTTACCTGAAAACCAACCACTTTCTGGAAGGGAAGTTTAGGAGGACAAAGTATAATAAAATATTAATTAATATTTTTTTTGTCGATGGTTGTTGTTGTTTCCCATAGTTTAAGTAGTAAATTTTAAGTAATAAGTTTAGATGGAGTTGTGAGGTGGTTGGTTCAATATATATAAGTAGCTACTGAAATGTTTTTATACAATAGAACCTGGATCTCATTTTATGCAGATTATTTTAATGCGATTTTGAAGTTATGCAATTCATGTTTCTTCTTAATATCTTTCATATTTCACTATATTTATAAGATATCAAGAAATTAAAATTATTAATAACCTATTTTCACTTGAAATACTTTTTTTTTTCAAAAATATAATGTTATATTGGCAGCTAACGTGAATATGGCCTGAAGCTGTATTTACAATTTTAACTTCTATGTAAATAACCTATTTATACTAATGAGTAAATAATAGTAATAAATTTATACTTACGTATAAAAATATCGCAATAAATATTCAAAAAAATTAAACTTTTAAAACATATATTTTGTTATATATAACAGAAATAAATAATCTTTTATATTTTTAAAATAAAAAAACAAAGATTTTATTAACTGAAAATAATCTTTCTAATGATAATGTATAATTTTTTTGTTTTGATTACGATCTCATTTTTTTAATATAGAAACACAAAACCATTAACACAGCACAAGACTGAAAATGGCGCTAGTTGTACATGACATCACGAATAAAAATAAAGTGGGTAACAGGTTTCTCTGGGCATAATTGCTGAGAAATTCTTGACTTTGTTTAAGGAGAAGCTACAATACATTACATCACATCAAATCTGATTTCTTTCCAGTTTACAAATAAAAGCTAGCGGTAATGATTAAAATATGTATGGAAAATGTAAAATTAAATACTGTAGTTAATAAAAAAAGTAAAAAAAGTTTGTCTTCTATTAATTTTTTTCAAATATTTGTAATTTTTTATTAGTCATACTTTATTTGCTTATTTTTTTAATGTGAATTGCTTTGCTTTTATGCGAATTCTGAAAATTACAGACCCTATCCCCCATTTTTCAAGGTAAATTAAGTCTATGCTTGTGCAATTTTTTTTCATGCGGGTTTTCTGTGGAACCTATCTACCGCATAAAACGAGACCCAGGTGTATATTTATTCACATGTTAGTACTTTTTGTTTCATTAATAATATACCTATATAAAATATTTATTCATTAATTAGCACTTTTTTCAATTTCAAGCTTTATTTTTTTAATATGGTTTTTATATATTTTGAATTTGAGGTAACAAATTGCCCTGCACCCTTAGAAATTTACTACAAGTGCTTACTTTTTATGTGAGATTTTTGACTTATGATGCATTTGGAAGAATCAATTGAGCTCAATCTGGGGTAAAGGTGTATATATTATATTTACAATACTAAAAATTTATTTATAATATTTCAAGATTAACTCTTGATATCACTGTTGTTATAAATAATTTAAATGCCTTCTAACCATGACAATTCAATTTCAGATTTTTCAATTAAAAATATCAATCAATTTAAAATATTTATAAATAAATTTCCTTATTGATTAAAAAAAATTCATTTTTCTAGCCTAGATGCTTGAGAAATTTCTCTATGTATAGAAAAAGTGAAGGATAAAAAGATAGTTTCAATCCTTTACTGATAGAATTATTTTATGCTATGACTAGAAGCATTTCAATTATTTATAACAACAATGATATAAAAATTTACTCTTCACACATCATATGTAAAAATTAATTTAAAGTTTTACATGGACTTATAGATGTAAACATGGCAATTTAATAGAAATTTTTCTGTGTAATGATATACTTAAAATTTCAACTATGATGCAAATAGATAATTAAAACTGGCAATGCAAACTAAAATCATGTGATGTAATAAAACAATAATATTTTTTAAATCACATATGCTCAATGGAGAATTACTTTTAGTTTAATACTCTAGCTGATAAAAAGCAGTAAAATAGAATGCAGATATTTTATATTGTAAAAATTTGAAGAATTTTGGGTACAAATTTGAAAATTATAATTGCAATTTATAATATGATTCTTGATTATTTATTAGTCTGCATTCAGAACAGGTTATATTTACCTATTTAAAGAGGTTTATTTAAACTTCTTTGTATCAATAATTTTAATCACTATGGTGAAATTGCAATCTTTGGTATCTATATAATATATGTTACTATTAATAGAGATAGTTCCACCTCTATTGTTAAAAGGATGTTGCCTTGACAACAGTTTGAAATTGTTGATTATTATCTCTATTGGGATTGTCTAAGTGTTGACTGATTTCTAGTGTTTATACATATATTGCATTTGTAAAAGTACACAACATTGAATTATAAAGAGATGGGAAACCATCATCATTCCCACATTTAATAATCAAAATTAAATATAAAAGGAATGATCATGAAGCTCAGCATGAATAGTAAAACTAACTGTAAGTTACACCTTCAGCATTAAACAAAGGTAATAATAAAATTGTTTATCATTATAAACAATCAATAACAAAAACATTGACAATCAGCCTTGTAACTGGATTTGATAGACAGGCTAACTATCTAGCCATTTCCCAACTTAGAGCAGATTATATAAACAATACTTTGGATGCATCTACTTAAACACTAATCCATAGAATATATAAAAAAAATCAAATAATGCTAGATAGTGAAATATGCTGTTTATCATCAGTGCCCTGACCATGTAGTACCATTGATGTACTGGCCAACTTATAAACTTAATTTCTAAATTAAAAATTAAATTAAATAAAATGTAGTGCATGGACTTTAAAGGATATACTTTTGAAGCATTTAGGATTCTCAAGTGAATGTCCAAAACACCAACATAACCCTAACATTCCTATAACTAGCTGTTAAGCTTTAATGAAGGAAGAACTCTATAAACTATTACTGTCAGTGAGAGATACATAAACAAAACAGCTTATTCTAAATCACTATAAATAATTCATAGGTTTACCCTACTATAATTAAATAATTTTAATGAGATAACATAAAAACATAGAACACTAAGCTGTTTTATTTGTTTATTTATTTATTTATTGCTCTCAGTAATAGTTTATAGAGTTTGTGTTTCCTGAACTAGTTTAGAGCATAACAGTTAGTTATATGGATGTTGGGGTTATGTTGATGTTTGGACATTCAGATGATAATCCTGAAAGGTGCAAATATATATCCTTTAATTAAAGCCCATGCACTATATTTTTTTAAATTAGAAATTAAGTTTATAGTTGGCCAGCACATTAATGGTACTATATACCCACCCCTTAGGGCATTGACAATGATCAGCATGTTTCAGTATCTAATATTATTTGATTTTTTTATATTCTATGGATTATTCCTGAAGTATGTGCATCCAAATTATTGTTTATATAACCTGCCCCAAATTGGGCAGTGGCTAGATGGTTAGCCTATCTAAAATGGATCCCTTTCAAATCCAATCACAAGGTTGACTATTGATTTTGTTGTTGTTGATTGTTTATAATTAATTATTTTATTATTACTTTTATTTAATGCCAGAGATGCAATTTAGAGTTAGTTTTACTATTCATGCTGAGTCTCATGTTTATTCCTTTTATATTTAATTTTGAGTATTAAATATTGGGAAAATGATAATTTCTCATCTTCTCATAATTCAGCCCTAAGATGTTGTGTACTGTTACAAAATGCTACCCAATTGTGGGACCATGTAATCCCAATTTCATCTCTGATAATTCCATACTATTACAAATAGCATTCAATGTGGAGCCAAGTAAATCTTCTTACCCATTTCTTTGTATTCTACTATGTGGTGATGCTGAACTGAGATCAGACCCATATAGCTATCTGGTTTGCTATGCTGAGTTTGAAGACATTACGTGTCTAAAAAATTCACGCTTGCAAGCTGAATAGAAATTGTTTCATAAACGCTCAGAGTTTGTATTTAGATCTAGTTTCTTTATTCCTGTCTTTCACTGACGATAGCAAATAGCTTGAAATCATGATCTGAAAGTGGAATTATAGTTAGAGATAGTGAATACTAACTACTCTGACGTTTATGTAAACGAAAATACGCTTGATAGGTGTTTTTGGTAGGACGCCATCTGTGGACATAAATACAAGCGTTAGCAAGTTTTTTAACTTGCATTTTTGTTTATCATAAATGTACCTTTGAGGTCTTTCTTGCAATGATATAGATTGCAGAGGCTTCTACTATGTGGTGATGCTGAACTGAGATCAGACCCATATAGCTATCTGGTTTGCTATGCTGAGTTTGAAGACATTACGTGTCTAAAAAATTCACGCTTGCAAGCTGAATAGAAATTGTTTCATAAACGCTCAGAGTTTGTATTTAGATCTAGTTTCTTTATTCCTGTCTTTCACTGACGATAGCAAATAGCTTGAAATCATGATCTGAAAGTGGAATTATAGTTAGAGATAGTGAATACTAACTACTCTGACGTTTATGTAAACAAAAATACGCTTGATAGGTGTTTTTGGTAGGACGCCATCTGTGGACATAAATACAAGCGTTAGCAAGTTTTTTAACTTGCATTTTTGTTTATCATAAATGTACCTTTGAGGTCTTTCTTGCAATGATATAGATTGCAGAGGCTTCTACTATGTGGTGATGCTGAACTGAGATCAGACCCATATAGCTATCTGGTTTGCTATGCTGAGTTTGAAGACATTACGTGTCTAAAAAATTCACGCTTGCAAGCTGAATAGAAATTGTTTCATAAACGCTCAGAGTTTGTATTTAGATCTAGTTTCTTTATTCCTGTCTTTCACTGACGATAGCAAATAGCTTGAAATCATGATCTGAAAGTGGAATTATAGTTAGAGATAGTGAATACTAACTACTCTGACGTTTATGTAAACGAAAATACGCTTGATAGGTGTTTTTGGTAGGACGCCATCTGTGGACATAAATACAAGCGTTAGCAAGTTTTTTAACTTGCATTTTTGTTTATCATAAATGTACCTTTGAGGTCTTTCTTGCAATGATATAGATTGCAGAGGCTTCTACTATGTGGTGATGCTGAACTGAGATCAGACCCATATAGCTATCTGGTTTGCTATGCTGAGTTTGAAGACATTACGTGTCTAAAAAATTCACGCTTGCAAGCTGAATAGAAATTGTTTCATAAACGCTCAGAGTTTGTATTTAGATCTAGTTTCTTTATTCCTGTCTTTCACTGACGATAGCAAATAGCTTGAAATCATGATCTGAAAGTGGAATTATAGTTAGAGATAGTGAATACTAACTACTCTGACGTTTATGTAAACGAAAATACGCTTGATAGGTGTTTTTGGTAGGACGCCATCTGTGGACATAAATACAAGCGTTAGCAAGTTTTTTAACTTGCATTTTTGTTTATCATATATATATATATTATACCAGTTCAAAATCCACATAAGTGGCCTTATACAGCTAGACCCATATACGCACTGAGCATGAAGTGACATATGTTACAAAAAGGGAAATCGATAACAATTCTCCGAAAATATTGTTGATTAAATATAAATAAATATCTCTAAAGAATTATTAGAGGAAGTAGATTGAACCTAAAATTAGGTCAATCGAAGCTTTCCCTGTTAAATTATTTCACAATTGTCTGATTAACAATACGTTGACCATTTGGAGTCTTTACACACCTTTAAGAGCACTGAAATGTTTTACTTCAGCCTCTAGCACCAGCCCCATTCAAGACAATATTGTTTATTTTCCTTTTCTCTCCTGAGAGAGTGTGCAAAATATGACTGGTCATTATCGAATATTAATAATTCAAGAAGTTCGGACTGGAATAAAAAAACAATCCAACTCTTCGGTAAGTTACCCTATCTAGCTCATTATATGTGTTCTTTAAATCTCAGGTTACTAGGGGGTTAGCATTTTGATTAAATAACTACAATTCTATCTGCTAACGAATCAATAAATACTTCAAAACCAAGTAAAGGAAGCTGTAAATGATTTAACTATGAAATTTACTATTTATTATTCCCAGATTATTATATATTTCCCTGCACCAATTATATATAAAAACAAAAATAATTTAATCCAGTTCATATCTCAAATAACGAAAATATAGTATTAATGAGATATTACCGGAGTAAATTGAAAATTCATTTACAGAAACAAATGCGTATATATATAACAAAATATATTTAAAGGATTGCACAATGGGTGTGATCTATATCCCTTCCCCCACTTTAAAGTAATAATTCAAAAATCAAATGTATGCAGCAAATATCATATGTAAAAAAAAAAAACAATTTAAATACACAGGTCAATCTTGATAATATATGAGTAAATAAAAAAAAATATATATTTATATATCTAAGAAAAACTTTTAATATTATACAAAAATAGAGAAGATAAATGAAATAGAAAAAAAACTATATACACTCATCTGAACTTGTTCTTTCATTAAGTTCAACTTTCATGGACCACACGGCTACTTAACAGGGCAGATAGGGCTTCCTTTCACCAATACACATATGAGTCTTTTTTCCATCAGGGTCTGCTGTTTTTCCTATGGCATTTTCGGGCTTGATAGACGAACAGGTGGTGCACTGCAGCTAGAGGTCTACTCCATGATAGTGTAGTAAACTGGAACAAACAGTAAGGCCATTTCCTTGATTATAGGGTCAGTGAATATAATTCTCCTGTAGATATATATATTGCTTTCATGGCAGACTAGTTACACACCTCAACTATACGTCTATTTGCTGGTGACTCAAGATTAGGCTCGACACGTAGGTCAAATACGAATTTAAATTCTCCAAATCTGATTCTTCTTCTTTTTTTTTTTTTTTAAACAGATATGGGATTCATATTGTTAATAAATTTTCTAAAGTCCCTTAATGATCCTCCCATGTTCGAAAAGCTAATTTCAAATTCCCTTTCTTCTTTCTATTCTTTAGACCAGCCAGATACAACTATAAATTTCGGCAAACACATATCATTTCTTTTTTCTTTCTGCTTTGTTATCTTCTGCATTCCATTACTTAGACATGCTGGATCCAACTCTTATTTTAGCAAACATAGATCGTCCTATTTCTGGAACAAGCTGGAAACAAAGTTTTTTATTTTCTTAAACATCTGCCATCTGACTGCTTTGGCGAGCTCGGAACAACTGACCTCAATGCCCCAAGTAAGTAGCACATATATGGCCCAATTAGTACAATTGTAATCCCCCCTATGAACTATTTCATCAGCCAATAATAAGACTATACCTTTATATTACTTTACCTACATTCTTTCACTTTTTATGTATTAAAGTATGATTTCTCTAATATTGGAATTTGTATAGCTTCCATATTTATTAATTACACCACCCATTGTGCTTACATTCTTTTAGATAAAATCAACTTTTTAATTTTATTTTTATTCACGATCAACCAGAACAAATGTTTTTATATAAAACATTTTTCTTTGGCCAAAAGTAGATTACAATTGACAAAAGTTTTTTTTTTTTTTTTGATAAATTAATATTAATTACCAACCATCTTATTCTAATAAATATAAAATTTAAATTCCAATAAGTACAAAATTCAAATTCTATTTAAACAATTTTTAGGAAAAAGAAAAAAATACATTTCTATATATGTGTATCGGAACATTTACAAGTGGTAATAAACTTAAATACAAAAAAACCATTCCACATGTAAACAAATGTTACAAGCTTAGTTTTTCCTTTATGATATAGATTTGCTGTAGAATAAAATTATTAACACATATACTGCATACACTTGTACTGTGGGTATAATAGGAATATAATATAGACCAAACCCATTTATTTATGTACTATATATAAGTACCTCCCAATACACATCTAAATTATAAATTTAATAGAACTGTTAAAATTACACTTTTAATCTGATAAATTTTAGCTGTGCTGAATGTTCAGCAACAATCATTTTGTGTATGGTCATTATACACGGTCTGACACAATACCCCCATCCCTGATGAGACTGTTAAAAAGGAAACCATTCTTTTTAATGGTCTTATTTAATTATTTATCCTCTTATCTAATTATTTACATTGTACATTTAACATTTATATTATTAGTCTTAGTATGACAGTTATTCCGTTCATTCGGTAGTGATGTAAACCCATAGACCCTAAAACATCAATATGCATGGACCAGACTACATCATCACCCTGCATGCTACCTCAAGACCATGAGAAACCCAGAGCATCAGCCTACAGATCCCTACTTCATCCAGAACTCTGTGACACAACATATGTAAAGTACCATAATATCTAAATAAATGCATCCATGCTCATACTTTTGGAGACTTACAGAATCTTTTTGCATTTTAGATAATGAAGAAATGAACTCTATTTTCAAAGAGTTTTATGAATATATATATATATATATAACCTTAATGAATGCACCCATGCTCATTCATTTGGAGGTTTACAGGGTCTTGTTGCATTGCAAGGTTGAGGGTCTCCGAGAGGAAAAAAAAACTTTTTCCCTTTTCTCAGCAAAACGGTACCCCCCACACTAGTGACAGAGTACATATGCTGACATAACACCACAAAATTCCAAACTACATATAGATCTCCAGCCAACCCTCCAAACTCTCACCATCTCCCAATAGAACATGAGCAAACTTATATAATCCAAACCTCACACGCAATGGCTGAAAAAACCACAAAGTCTACACCTCCACTTTTAAACAATATACTCACTTAAACTACAACTGCTAGTTATTTCATATTTATTTTTACTTCCCCCAGGCTCAGACGAAACTGGCCTATATCCCTGCCTTTTCCATATTTCTTTCCCTGGTCATTTACGTGACTTTCATTATATTTGACATCCGTTTCTGAATTCCAATTTCTGGGCTTTGCATTTCTATGTTCTTCCCTTTGGTCATCATCATCACTGTCCCATATTACTGAGCTAATACGAGAATTTTCCCTGACTTTATCTGGGGGTTTGTCCATTTGGTTCATGTCCAACGCGTTTAATAACTCCGCCATCTGTTCCATTGTGTTTACATTTGCTGTCAATAACATCTGTTCTATTAGGAAAGGAAAATTATGTCTAATTATTCTAATAATTTGACCCTCTGATGTTTGGCAGGCATTTAAATTTTTTAATTTGGCCACTTGCCTATGAAAAAATTGAGAGTAGTTTTCGCTCATGTTACTCTTGTATTTTTCCTGCATTATTTGATACAGGATGGTCTCCTGATACTCTGGGCTCCAGAAATTTCTAATAATCATGTTCTTATATTGACTGAAGGTTGGAGGATGATGAAATAAAGACTCCCACCAAACTAATGCATCTCCATTAAGATGAGCGCTGGCTATAGCCAATTTACTGATTTCATTAACTTTATTTATATGAAAGTAATTCTCCAGACTTCTTATATGATCCACTGGAGCCTCTTCATTTTTCCTTCGAATATACAGATTTTTAAAAATTGGTTTATATTTGTTTGTGGCAGTTGATCACTTCCATTGGTTTTTTCTACCTGAACATCAAGACGATCTCCACTATTCGCAATATGGTTGTCTTGTTCCTTTTTAACACTTTCAACCATCCTATTTTATTTGCCCTTCATTTCTGTGTCTTGCTTTGTATCTTCTGGCCCTAACTTAACTGACTGTCTATCTATTATATTTGCTTCTATCTCATCCCCCTTATTTTGCTTAGATTTATCATATTTCATTTCCAACTTTTGAAATCTTAAATCTACTTCCCGTACTAATTCACTTCGTACTTCCTCTATTTTCTGAAAGATATCGTCCTCTTGTATAGTCTTCTCTGTTCTCCATCTTTGCGAATTCTTCCATCATTTCCTTTAAGCATTCTTTTTCCTTCCCTAGTTCATTTTTCTGATCATCCACTCCCTGCTTTTCAGATTGATTTACTGGTGTTTCACTGTTTATTGTTTGTTCCATTTTGATTTTCCCTGCTCTTGTAAGCATTTATCGGTTTAATTTATTTAACTTTTTAAAACTCAAAGTATTCTATCTTTACACCAACATTTATTAACTCAATTCCAAAAAAATATTTTATTTCATATATTAATTATGCAGTACACCACGCCTTATGTTATCTTTACTAATCGCCCTTTCCTTCCAGCACATTTCCCTGATTTCTATAAACAATTTGCTCTCATGTGTAATAATATAAAAAAAAATTTTCAAATGCCCCATTCTACTTATATGCCCTAACAATGACAGAATTTTTCCGCTAACTTCTGTTAATACATTTATTTTGTTCACAATAATAAACTCTTGCTCGAAAAAAATCTTTTAACTAAATAATTAAAACCGTATATTATTTACACAATGCCCTCTTTTTTACTTTTACTTAAACTTAGTTCTTCAGTAGGTTTTAATATAACGGAAACAATATAAGATTTTTTTCGCTAAACATTACTTTTATATTTACATTACTTTTCTTTTATTAAGAAAAGAAAATCAATAGATTTTTGTAAACGCTATAATATTGGTTTGTGACTAACATGTGTGGCTATTTACTGTTTCACTATTATTTTATTTTTTTACTCTAAACTTCCGTTCATTTATTTATTTTGGTCCACGCTAAAAAATTTTATTTCAAACATTCTTTTAACTAATTATTAAAATCCTATCTCCTTTACAAACATCCTTTTCTTAACTTATCCCTTCT
The DNA here is from genome assembly GCA_028023455.1 of Epiperipatus broadwayi. Classification (NCBI taxonomy): domain Eukaryota; kingdom Metazoa; phylum Onychophora; class Udeonychophora; order Euonychophora; family Peripatidae; genus Epiperipatus; species Epiperipatus broadwayi. The sequence continues at coordinate 1,834,177 of JAQFVV010006298.1, forward strand.
AAATTTGTTTTGAAACCATGAAAATATAGTATAGATTTCCGCTAATACTATCTTTTTTTAATCTTAATCTAGTTCATCCTTAACACATTCGGGCACCATTTTCTATATCAGTTCAAAATCCACATAAGTGGTCTTATACAGCTAGACCCATATATGCACTGAGCACGAAGTCACATATGTTACAAAAAGGGAAATCGATAACAATTCTCCAAAAATATTGTTGATTAAATATAAATAAATATCTCTAAAGAATTATTAGAGGAAGTAGATTGAACCTAAAATTAGGTCAATCGAACCCTTCCCTGTTAAATTATTTCACAATTGTCCGATTAACTATACATTGACCATTTGGAGTCTTTACACACCTTTAAGAGCACCGAAATGTTTTACTTCAGCCTATAATGCCACCCCCATTCAAGACGATATTGTTTATTTTCCTTTTCTCTCCCAAGAGAGTGCGCAAAATATGACTGGTCATTATTGAATATTAACTCTTTCCCCGCCTCTTACGAGGCTCCTCGTCGACATCTGACATCACTCTAACTCAGCCAGTTTTTATACGAAAATATTCGTTAAACACGTATTGAATTCGTTTTTAAAAGTTCTGTAAGATGGTGCCATCTTCCGATTTATTTTACAAGTAAAAAATAAAAAAAAACGCATTTAAACCTAAACAAAGAAGGAACATTATTTGTGATTGGTTCTTAGCATGCTCTCAGCCGAAAAAGACATTCTGATTGGCTGGAAAGAACAAAGAAACTGCCTGATCAAAGAAAATAAAGAAAAACACTGAGATTTTCATTTCGAATACGATTTAAATTATTATAAAAGAATATTTTGAGAAATTAAAATTATTTTCAGAGAGAATAATAAAAAAACAAAATTATTTTCGAAAAATATTGAAGATTTAAGTAAAAATATTGAAGATGTAGTAAAAAGAAATATTTACTTTTCTATAACGTAAAAGTCGATCTTTTTGTTTATATTATAGCTTTTATGTTGCCGATATTAAATATTTTAGAATAAATAAATAGCAATTTATTTTTGAAAGAACTTTCGTTCTCTTCATAACCTGAAAAATTAATAATATACTTTTTATAAACGTATCTGAGTTGAATTTAATATTATAGGCGAATATGTTTTAACAATAGGCTTTGTCTTCAGTTTGTGAGTTGGCCAATTAAAAGATTTGATTTTTATCTGATACAACCAATAATAAAATTAGCGGTTTAAGGGTTAATAATTCAAGAAGTTCAGACTGGAATAAAAAAAACAATCCAACTCTCCGGTAAGTTACCCCTATCTAGCTCATTATATGTGTTCTTTAAATCTCAGGTTACTAAGTGGGTTAGCATTTTGATTAAATAACTACAATCCTATCTGCTAATGAATCAATAAATACTTCAAAACCAAGTAAAGGAAACTGTAAACGATTTAACTATGAAATTTACTATATATTATTCCCAGATTATTATATATTTCCCTGCACGAATTATATATAAAAACAAAAATAATTTAATCCAGTTTATATCTCAAATAATGAAAATATAGTATTAATGAGATATTACTGGAATAAATTGAAAATTCATTTACAGAAACAAATGCGTATATATATAACACAAAATATTTAAAGGATTGCACAATGAGTGTGATCTATATCCCTTCCCCCACTTTAAAGTAATAATTCAAAAATCAAATGTATTCAGCAAATATCATATGTAAAAAAAAAACAAAAAACAATTTAAATACACATGTCAATCTTGATAATATATGAGTAAATAAAAACAAAATAATTATTTATATATCTAAGAAAAACTTTTAATATTATACAAAAATAGAAAAGATAAATGAAATATTAAAAAAAACTATATACACTCATCTGAACTTGTTCTTTCATTAAGTTCAACTCTCATGGACTAGACGGCTACTTAACAGGGCAGATAGGGCTTCCTTTCACCAATACATGTATGAGTCTTTTTCCATCAGGGTCTGCTGTTCCTCCTATGGCAATTTCGGGCTTGATAGACGAACAGGTGGTGCACTGCAGCTAGAGGTCTACTCCATGATAGTGTAGTAAACTGGAACAAACAGAAAGGCCATCTCCTTGATTATAGGGTCGGTGAATATAATTCTCCCGTAGATATATATATCGCTTTCATGGCAGACTAGTTATACACCTCAGCCATATGAATACTTGCTGGTGACTGAAGATTAGGCTCGACACGTAGGTCAAATACGAATTTAAATTCTCCAAATCTGATTCTTCTTTTTTTTTTTTTTAAATGGATATGGGATTCATATTATTAATAAATTTCCTAAAATCCCTTAATGATCCTCCCATGTTCAAAAAGTGAATTTTAAATTTCCTTTCTTCTTTCTATTCTTTAGACCAGCCAGATACAACTATAAATTTTGGCAAACACATATCATTTCTCCTTTCTTTCTGCTTTGTTATCTTCTTCAAGCATATACCATTCCATTACTTAGACACACTGGAGCCAACTCTTATTTTAGCAAATGTAGATCATCCTATTTCTGGAACAAGCTGGAAACAAAGTTTTTTATTTTCTTAAACATCTGCCATCTGACTGCTTTGGTGAGCTAGGAACAACTGACCTCAATGCCCCAAGTAAGTAGCACATATATGGCCCAATTAGTACAATTGTAATACCCCCCTATGAACTATTTCATCAGCCAATAATAAGACTATACCTTTATATTACTTTACCTACATTCCTTCATTTTTTATGTATTAAAGTACGATTTCTCTAATATTGGAATTAGTATAGCTTCCATATTTATTAATTACACCACCCATTGTGCTTACATTCTTTTAAATAAAATCAACTTTTTGATTTTATCTTTATCCAGGATCAACCAGAACAAATTTTTTTATACAAAACATTTTTCTTTGGCCAAAAGTAGATTACAATTGACAAAAAATTTTTTCTTTCTTTTTTTTTTTTTTTGATAAATTAATATTAATTACCAACCATCTTATTCTAATAAATATAAAATTTAAATTCCAATAAGTACAACATTCAAATTCTATTTAAACAATTTTTAGGAGTAAGAAAAAATACATTTCTATATATGTGTATTGGAACATTTACAAGTGGTAATAAACTGAAATACAAAAAAAAAACTGTTCCACACGTAAACAAATGTTACAAGCTTAGTTTTCCCTTTATGATATAGATTTGCTGTGCGAATAAAATTATTAACACATATACTGCATACACTTGTACTGTGGGTATAATAGGAATATAATATAGACCAAACCCATTTATTTATGTACTATATATAAGTACCTCCCAATATACATCTAAATTATAAATTTAATAGATCTGTTAAAATTACACTTTTAATCTGATAAATTTTAGCTGTGCTGAATCTTCAGCAACAGCCATTTTGGGCATGGCCATTATACATGGTCTGGCACAATATATATTATAACAAAACCCTATGTACCTCTCACTAGACAGGTATGTACTACCGAATATATATAAGATGTATCAATATACGTGTCTGTGTATTTTTTATTTTTAATTAAGTGATTCAACCTAAAATATTATTATTCAAACTTATGGGTTAATCTCACAACTGTAATATATCCCCAATGTGTATTTATGGTCATCCAAAGGACACCAAGCACCAATCCTATACGAATATAAGAATTATGCAAAGTGGATCAGTCTCGTGGTCGGGTGACATCACAAGCTACGAATGGGGTAAAGAGTTCTTTTTTATTTTTAAACATAAAAATAAATAAAATAATCATAAACTAAATAAATGGATTTATAAATAATTAAACTAAGTCAATACTCTACTTTCTTGATATATTTATCTAAGATTATAAAAAAAAAAACAATATTTAGCACTCTGTCATTTCAAATTGCAATCATACGTCATTCTTCTAATAGATCTCTCATACATATCTCAAGTAGTGAAGATCGATACTACGAAAAGTTTGTATCATGTGACTTTCAACACTCATTACTTTCTTACGTTCATAATGAAATGAAGCTTTAAAGAAATCTTATAAAGTTAATTCGCACATCACCTTCACTGATTATTGAAAATACAAATTTTTTTTTTTATAAAGAAGATTTAAAAAGATCAATGATTAAAGTTCTTTACCTGCTTTCCCAGGAAGTAGTACAAGCAATTTTTATTTATTTATTATATAGTTCCGTTCTGCAGGTAATTAGGCAATTCAAGGTAATGATTTGAGATCTTTATGTCCATTGGCCGATGAGGTTCATTTGATTCCACGCTGGAATTATGTGTTGCTTTGAGGCATCCTGGTTTTATTGAGGCAGCTGCAGCAGGTTGGGATCAGGGGCCTGAATCTAATGCGGCTTCTCTTACCCCGATATGTTTTTTGAAATCGCCATTATATATTTTTAAATATTAAAACCATTTAGGTGTTCACTATTGTAGCTCTGCCAGAAAAAGATCCTATGCATTCTGGGTGGCTCGCTTTTATAGCCCCTCCATTCATTCTAGAAGCTTTTTCATCTCACTTCCAATTTTCAATGTGGAATAACCAGATCTGTTAGACATGTGAAAACTCGTGTCGTAGCTTCTATTGTAATATAACAGAAAATAAAATCTCATTCTGCTGGAAAACTATAGTTTTTTCAATGTGAAACAAAAATCTCATTTCTCTCTTTTCACTACTTAATTCATTCATACACGCATTTGTCACACACACATATATATCATTTAAAATGACAGAGTCCCCCCCCATGTTTATGTATTTGTAACTACCAACATGTAATAAACAAAATTAAATATTATATATATCTACATCTATATATGTTTGCTGATTAAATAATTTATTTGTGACTGGGTTTGAACCCATTCTGTCACAATAGCCTCTTTTCCAAAAGCCTTCAAATGCATTTGCATATTTTGAATGGCTCTTTTTGTACAACACTTATGTATTACACCTAATATGTCCCTCTGCTTCTTTTCCTGGTCCGAAGTTCGGCTTCTCTGGTGGTCTCTCTTCTTCGGGTGTTTCTCTCCATTTTGGAAAGATATCAACTCCCGTTCTCTGCCCTCTTTCATCCTCTTTTATTGCTTCATGATGCCTGCCATAGTCATACGAGCTCATGTCAATGGCATTTAGCAGCTCTGCAATCTCTCCCAGTGATGCTTTCCCTGACACCAAGATCATCTGTTCCACTCTCATGGGCATACTGTGGCTTATGATGCACAGTATATGACTCTGTCATGTTGCATCCTTCCAATGTTCGCAGTTTAGCCACCTGTTTATGAAAGAATTGTGAATAGCTATCATTGCATCCTTCTCTAAACTTTTCTTGCATAATTTGATAGCACGTTAACTCCTGCCTATCCTCAGACCAAAAGGCCTCTCTGACTTCTTTTTTATATTCTTCAAAGGTAGCTGGTTGTCGACCAAGTGCATCGCACCATGACTGGGCATTGTCTGTAAGATTTCTGCACGTGATAATTATTTTACTTTCTTTCCACATGGGATTTATATTGAAATATTTTTTCTAGGCTACGTAGATGCTCGACCAGTGCTTCCCCCATTCTACCTGCAAATGGACGCATTTTTATGAATTGGTTCATACTCCCTTGCACTATCATGTGACTTATTACCACTGCCAGTTTTCCTGAGGGTTTTACTTGAGCGCCTTGCTCCTGTTCATCTCCACTCTCCATATCTGTCTTTTCACCTTCCTGTTCCCCAAAATCATTCTCATTTTTGATTCTCATTTTCTCTTCTAATCTGTCCATTTTCTTTTCTATCTCTCTGAATCTCAACTCTAGACTTTCAAGCTTTTTCAAAATTTGCTCCAACATATTTTCCTGTTCCTCTTTTTCCATATTCTTTTGTGCTCTTGTTTTCATAAATTTCTTTTCTTTTATTTTATCTTTGATTAATGCTTTGGACCCACTCCCCCATCCCAGCACCCTACACTGCCTTCCTGTTAGCCACTTTACCTCTCGAAACCTCATTGGAATAGACAAAGAAATTAAAATTAATAGTTTACGTATGTTTGATCTTCTGCGCAGCTATGAACTGACAAAACTGGTTGTTTCTTAATAGATATACATTTAACAAATTAATGCCCTTGGATTTATTTAGTGCTTCTTTTGAACTATATATCTAAACAACCCTTTCTTCAATAAAATATAAAACTTTTCACTTTATTAACGTATTTCTAATATCTCATAACTTTCCCCATTCCCCTCTACTTCTCTTTGAAGCCCTTTAGTTGGCACGCCATTATAACAAAACCCTATGTACCTCTCACTAGACAGGTATGCACTACCAAATATGTATAAGATGTATCAATATACGTGCCTGTGTATTTTTTATTTTTAATTAAGTGATTTGACCTAAAATATTATTATTCAAACTTATGGGTTATTCTCGCAACTGTAATATATCCCCAATGCATATATATGGTTATCCAAAAGACACCAAGCACCAATCCTATACGAATATAAGAATTACATGAAGTGGATATATTACCAACAAGAATACTATTTATGTATTGTGAGAGAGGTTTTGACCATCAGCTAACTCAGTCTCATGGTCGGGTGATGTCACAGCTGTGAGTAGCTATGAATGGGGTAAAGAGTTCTCTTTTATTTTTAAACATAAAAATAAATAAAATAATCATAAACTAAATAAATGGATTTGTAAATAATTAAACTAAGTCAATACTCTACTTTCTTGATATATTTATTTAATATTATAAAAAAAAAAACAATATTTAGCACTCTGTCATTTCAAATCGCAATCATACGTCATTTTTTTAATAGATCTCTCATACATATCTCAAGTAGTGAAGATTGATGCTACAAAAAGTTTGTATCATGTGACTTTCAACACTCATTACTTTCTTCATCCATAATGGAACGAAGCTTTAAAGAAATCTTATAAAATTAATTCGCACATCACCTTCATTGATTATTGAAAATACAAAATTTCCTTTTTATAAAGAAGATTTAAAAAGATTAATGATTAAAGTTCTTACCTGATTTCCCATGAAGCAGTAGAAGCAATTTTTATTTATTTATTATATAGTTCTGTTCCACAGGTAATTAGGCAATTCAAGATAATGATTTGAGATCTTTATGTCCATTGGCCAATGAGGTTCATTTGATTCCATGCTGGAATTATGTGTTGTTTTGAGGCATCCTGGTTTTATTGAGGCAGCTGCAGCAGGTTGGGATAGGGGCCTGAATTCAATGTGGCTTCTCTTAACCCAACATGTCTTTTGAAATCGCCAATATATATTTTTAAATATTAAAACCGTTTAGGTGTTCACTATTGTAGCTCTGCCAGAAAAAGATCCTATGCATTCTGGGTGACTTGCTTTTATAGCCCCCTCCATTCATTCTAGAAGCTTTTTTTTTTATCTCACTTACGATTTTCAATATGGAATAACCAGATCTGTTAGACATGTGAAAACTCATGTCGTAGCTTTTATTGTAATATAATAGAAAATAAAATCTCATTCTGCCAGAAAACTATAGTTTTTTCAACGTGAAACAAAAATCTCATTTCTCTCTTTTCACTACTTAATTCATTCATACACACATTTGTCACACACACACATATATATCATTTAAAATGACAGAGTCTCCCCCCTGTGTTTATGCATTTGTAACTACCACCATGTAATAAACAAAATTAAATAATCTACATCTATATGTGTTTGCCGATTAAATAATTTATTTGTCACTGGGTTCAAACCCATTCTGTCACAATATATATATTGTAACGGGCACCCACACCATTACATTATTTATTTTAAAAATTAGACATTAAAAATAAAAGTTCGCAAATAAAAACTTTTTTTTTTTAAGAATTAAAAATTGAAAATTAAAAGTCATCTAAACTTTATATATATAAAATGGCACAGATGAAAAATTATTAAAAGAAAACTTTATTAAAGAAAAGTATTTTAAAACTAAATTTTCAGAAAAAATAACTTAAAAGATTTAAAGATAAAACGAATGTACAATAATTTAATTAATTCTATTGTGTAAAATGGAAATGATTATTTTAATTAGTCCAAGTGAACTAGCCTTTGGGCATTTCAAAATGTATAATAAAAGGTCAGATAGGAGAGAAAAAATGATGGGAACAGAATAGCAATAAAAGAAATCCCTTGGGAAATAGACCTCAACAAAAAGACCATCATCATGACATAATGTCCACTGGATCTGAATGTTTAATAAAAAGAGAAAGAAAAAGATGTGATAGAGGAGTGTTCTATATGTGTTAGTGTGGAGAGAGTTGAAGGAGAAGGGATTGAAAGACGCACTTTCAATTCCTTCGGTTTTACTTTAAAAAAAATGACATAATTTTCCATATTGTGGACTACAGGCTATCAGGACCCGGAAATAAAATACCAGCTAAAGTAAAAGACCTCTGTCTGAATCAATAAAATGGCCAACAGCATAACCAATGAACATTTTCAAAATAGTAAGAACTTTAATTCCAAAACCTTTTCCGTATTTAATAGAAATAGAATCCTATCTGACCAATGTAAATTATTATTAATAACTAATTTTATTTGATGTACTTTTTTTTAAGTCATTTTCATTAAGTTATTTATTTCATTCTTTTAAGTTTTTATTATGATTTTTTTTTTCTGTCAAACTAAACTTAATAAATGTTAAATTTAAGTCAGGCATGAATGGCTGCATAGATTTGTAAAGGTATATTAGTTTAATTAAGGGAGGTTAAATCTTAGGTTATTTGTTTCATAGTTAAATTGGATTAATGGATTGGATATATTGGTGTAATTAATAAATGCAATATGAGATCTGCTACATGCAGGATCACATTATACGCCACACCTGGGCAAAATAAGCCTATTTCTTATTGACCATCAGAGATAGACGGTTATTCCCTGTTTCATGGATCACCCCCTTTGCCTAAGGAATGGGATCGTAAGTCAGCAAAAAGAACCGCAATCCCTTCCTATGGAGTTTTTTTTTATTGCTCTTCTCGCCAGACTGATGTACCATTCTTGTACTGGACTAGAGACAATTTCTTCTCTTAACCATGCTGTTCAGATGTGGATTCCTGAAAGTATGGTATTGTGCTGTCATATTCATGCTGCATTGAATACATCGATATATCAGATAGATTGATGTTAGTTTGACTGCAAACTTTTGGCCTAGGGTTAAATAAGGGGAAAATATTTTCTTTTCAAATGCAATCTATGTAGTCTATCCATACTCGACACTAATAAAATATTAAATTCATCTGTGCAGACTTCAAAAATAAAAAAAATTAAAAATATAAATTAAATGCTAAAATTAAAGTAAAAGTTAGACTAAAATAATAATTCTAAATTACATATATGTTAAATAAATAATTGTGTGTGTTATTACTGGCAGTGGCTTCTTTTATTTATTTTTTAATATTGAAAATATTTTTAAATAAGAATTTATATTTTATAAATCTCTGCATCTCACTGAGCTAGTGGCATGGGCTGACAGTCGGAATAATAAATATGTAAAAAAATCAGATCTTAACTTACGTATCTGCCTACTATATAAATTTTCCAGATTCAAATAGCCTGGTGATGCCCTGTACGGCAAATACGATAAGACCTCATTTCATTCTGACCGTTATAATATATATTACAAAGAAATCTAATGCTTGAATATCCTAGCACCTCACTGAGGAAACCAGTAGCAGAAACCGGTCTGGGATTGGGGATATTTTGAAAACCTTGTTAAGAGTTAGCTCTCTCTCTCTCTCTCTCTCTCCTCTATATATTATATATATATATATATATATATATATATATATATATATATATATATATATATATATATATATATATATATGTATTAGTTTAAAAATTTTCAAGAATTTAATAGACTTATAAATGTAAACATTGAAATGTAATTGGAATGTTTTTATGTAAAATAGGCAACAACCAACTAAAACTGGTGATATAAGATATAACAAAATTGTTTCATCAAATAACACATGAGCATATAAATGTATTGACATGTGTGACTAGTTATTAATTCATTTATATGGTTGTGTTGGTGTTTGATGATTTATATCTATATTTCTTTCTACATAAATCCAATCAATTATTCTATATTTTCCAAGTATTTATCTACCTTGTTATAAATCTTGAGCAATCATCTTGAGAAATACATTCCAAAACATTATCTCTCACTATGATGTATTTTATATATTAAACTAATATATCCTTGGAATTTGAAACACCTGAAGATCTATGTAGAAAAAATAGTCAGAATTTTTTATTTATATATTTTACTTATGAACAATTTGAGTTTGAAACTTGGATGTTTTACTATGGTTAGTTTATTATACTTATATAAAGCATTCAGCTCACCCAATAAATCAGATGTAGGATAAAGTAAAACGTGCATTTAATTGATTCACTTCTTTTGAGAAATATCATAAGCAATCAAATCTTCCAAATTTAAAAATATTTATCATATTTTTAATTTATTGGTTGTTTTGTTGGGAATATGAATTATCCCTCTCCTATATGAAACAGAAGTGACTGTTACTACCAATAATCTATGCTGAACTAATAGTCAAATGTCAATAAACTATGAAAAGAATTAAATGATATGACTTACTGTTTCAGTTCTATCAATATTTAAGCTTAGTTTATTGAAATTGTTATAAAACAATTTCATATTATCAAAGTATGATTATTTACAGTTATATTTATTAAACTGATGTTTCATTTAGTATTTGAAGGTTGTTAAAATTAAATCGCTGCTTTGATCTTCTGAAAAGTTATATAGTGATTTCAGAGCATTTCATTATACATAAATCACAACAATATATGGATTTCACTGTTTGATTAATAAGAACATCAATAAATTAAGCATAAATTCTAACAGAACCAAAACAATGGGTGGCATCATTCCATTGTTTTCATAGATTTTTAAGGTTTGATTATTGGTTAAGCATAGCTTTTGGTAATAACAGTTACTTTCATTTCAATTTTACATCATTTAGTTTTGATTATTTATACCTCCGTCTGTAGTTGTTCAGGACAATCTTCTTAATATATAAAGAGAACCGATTTGAAAATTGCTGCAAATGTATTGGAATTGTGTCACATTTACTATAATTGTATTTGTTGATCTATTTAACCATTATATATTTTTACTTAGTAATTGGTTTCTTACATATTTATCATTTAAAGGTTTATTACAAAATTTAAAAAATAAGAATTAATTTCTTTACTTTGTTATATAAAAAATTGATCTGTTAATAAATAATTCACAATAAATAATTCGATTTTATTTTTATACTTTCTTAGTTTAGGACAATCTTATTAATGTAGAAAGAGAACCAATTTAAAAATGGCTGCCACTTTCTTATTACTATATTGGTGGATGACTAGAGGGAGTGTGTATCATTTACTATAATAACATTTATTATTTAGATGATCTATTTAATGTTATATATATATATATAACTGTAAGGCAGTATGTAATTTGCTTATACTGAAGTTTTTATATATGTAAATAGAGGGATTTGAACTCAGGATCCTCCACTCTATCTTACACAACTAATGTACATGACCACATAGATAAGAAAAAATGCATGACCCCCAAATATACACATTTCATACAGAACTAGCACTTATAAATTAGCCGGATCATAATCCTTCACACATATATACAGCCAGCACTCAGTTTACATTAAGATAGCAATTCTTCAAACTTTAATTGACAGGCTTCAATTTTCTCACCTTTCCAACTATTCAACCATCCATTAAAAAAACGATTGTGTTTCAATAAAATGGATAGATGAATAGTCGAAAGGGTGAGAAGATTGAAACATGTTCATTAAAGTTTGAGCAATTGCTATCTTAATATAAATCAAGTACTGACTGTATATATGTGTGGGAGATTATGATCAGGCTCAATTGATGAGTGCTGTTTCTGCATGAAATGAGTGTATTGGGGATCATGTAAATTTTTTGCATATATGTGGTCATGTGTACAGATTGCTTGAGACAGAGTGGAGAATGAATAGACTGAAAAATTCTGAATTCAAATTCTTCTATTTACATATATATGCATATATATTAATTCTGATATTTTCATGGATAAATTATTAATTCACAGTATTATTTTTGTGACCATATATATATATATATATGTGTGTGTGTGTGTGTGTGTGTGTGTAATAATATTATAATTCGATGTCTGTATTTCTTCAAATCAATATACATAATCTTATAATTGAAGATTTATAAATAAAATAATTAGAAATATATAAAGTAATAACTTTAAAATTTTTTATCCACTTAAGAGCACTTTCAACTATACTATTCTCTTAGTCTTTGTCAACTAACACTTTGAAAGGCTAACCTTCCCACAATTTCATGATCTTAATGCTGGATGCCTGTCTGCTAAATAAGTCTTATTTGTATTTGTATATTATCATAGCTTCCTTTATTTTCCTTTTGTTATTATTTTTTTCAATTTGCAATATATTTACATTATTATAAGTGAAGTTAAAACCATAAATACATGAATTATTATGATTTACTTTGCAATTTTGTTTCGTTTTCTGAACCCTTTTTAATAACAGCAAGTGCTCTTTAGCTCTTTTTTCCAACGTGCAAAAAAATATTGAAATGTATTAAAATAAAGTGTTAAATGTTGGCTACAATTATAATCATATATATAATGTTATTAAAATTTTTAATATGAAATATAAGAATAAAAATATTAATAATATTGACTCTCCTGCTAATAAAAAAATATGGTTATCAATACCATATATTTCGAATGATCAAATAAATATTATAAGGAAAATTTATAAAGGTATATGTGACATTGCATTTTACCACCTCCTACATTAAACAAATTAATAAATAACTCTAAAGATAAACCTCATTTATAAATAAAAATTGCATCATTTATAAATGGGTATATAAAGGAATATGCACATTGGAAAAAAGAACTAAAGTGCACTTGCTGTTATTAAAAAGGGTTCAGAAAACGAAACAAAATTGCAAAGTAAATAATAATGTTTCAGCATTCGTTTTTTACGACCATAATAATTCATGTATTTATGGATTTAACTTCAATTATAATAACGTAAAAATATTGCAAATTGAAAAAAATAACAAAAGGAAAATAAAGGAAGCTATGTTAATATACAAATACAAACAAGACTTAATTAACAGATAGGCAGCAAATGTTAAGATCAAGGAAATTGTTGGAAGGTTAGACTTCCAAAGTGCTAGATGACAAAGACTATGAGGATAGTCAAAAAGTTCCTAAGTGGATAAAAAAATTAAAGTTATTACTTTAAATATTTCTAATTACTGTATTTATGAACATTCAATTATAAGATTATATATATATACATAATACTTTTTTTCCATATAAAATCTAAGTAAATTTACAGGTATGAAGTACCAGGCCCCAACCAATTAAAACGGATGATGTAAGTTGAAGCCATATGATCTAGTAATACAGCAATATGTGTTTAAGTTACATTAAACTAAAAATGAAAACACTTTTGACTTAATATTTTAACTGACATAAGAGTGAGAGTCAGACATATATAGTTTACATGTAAAAAAATTTTGACTTATAATAACTTCTTAAATTTTCACAAGCAATAAAGAATCTATAGAAAGTATTATAAATATTATTTTAAAGATTTTCACAAATTTATAGATATAATCATTAAAATATGGAAATTTTTCCATGTAATAATCTTAATAAAATTTTAGCTATGATGTAACCAGACAAAAATCAATTAAAAGTGGCCATGTAAACTGAAACCATGTGATCTAGTAATAACAATAATATTTATTTGAATCATGTGATATAGTAACACAATAGTATTTGTCTGAAACAGTTAACCTCAAAGTATGATTATTTTTAATTTAGTAGTCTAGATGATGGCTTCAGAAAAAAGTTTGCTACTAACTGAAAGGAGACCCTTTGATTCCTCTTGGAAGCCTTAAAGGAACCGAGCAGGGCAAAATTCTAATGTCTACTCTGTACATTCTTGTCATTGCAGCTGTTATTAATATGTGATTATTCATATAGTATATAAACATGGATGGGCTGCTCACCAACACACATTAGCCAGCATGGTGAGTTTATTGGCTTTTTACCTCTGAGTTTAAGATCAAGAAACACCATGGTCTTTCTTCTCAGTTACCTGATAGGGAAGAATAAATGTATGTATAAATGGTAAATATTTTTCCAATAGATATATACAATCATAACAGTCAAAAATAAATCATGTCCCTTATTTCCAAGAGGCTGTAAAGTCACCAACCAAGGCAGTGGTTGGTGGCCAAAAGCAGAGGGTGCTAAGCATCTCCTGATTGTGGATCCAGCCTGCCATTTGATAACAACTTTTTATTTAAGTATTACAACTGCTGATCACTTTCACGTGAAGGAAGATTGCAAGAATTAAAAGAAGAACTGTCTTATATTAAATGGGATATTAATGGACTTTATGAAGTTAGAAGAAAAGGTGAGACAATTGATTTAAAAAGTGGACATGTACTCTACTATAAAGGCACAAGTACAAGTGGAGTAGGATTCATTATAAATAAAAAGTGGAAGAATAACATTGTGGAGATTGATGGTGTATCTGACAGAGTGGCAAGATTAGTTATACAACTTAATAGCAGATACCAAATGCAGATAATTCAGGTTTATGCCCCAACAAGTTCTCATAGTATAAAATAATAGAGGATTTTTATATGGATGTACAAAAGGCTTTTGACAGAGTAAACAACATTTTAAAATTGTTATGGGAGACTTTGATGCAAGAATTGGTAAACAAATGAAAGATGAAAGTGCTGTAAGTAATTTTGGTTATGGTAATAGAAATGAGAGTGGCCATAGACTTGTGGAGTTTGCAGAAAAAGAAAAAAATTATAATGTGAATTTTTTTTTAGAAAAATGTTAAAAGGAAATGGACATGGAAGCATCCAAATGATTATATTTTGACTATCAGAAAATAATATTTCAAGATTGTAATGTTCTTAATAAATTTAACACAGGAAGTGATCATCAATTAGTAAGATGTAAGATATGTATTAGTGCAAAACTAGAGAAACAAAAATTATTAAGAAAAACAATATTTACAGTTGATATTCCTAATCTTCAAAAACATTCTAATGAATTCAAATTAGAACTTACAAATCAGTTACAAGTATTAGTAGATTTTGAACATGATTCAGATTTGAATGAAATTAATATGGAAATAACTGATACACTTTTAAAAACTGTAACAAAGATAGCTGAGAGAAAAAAGCAGCAATTGACCAATAACATTTCTACTGAGACTAGAGAGTTTATGAAGAAAAGAAGGAATATGAAGATATACAAAAATGATGCATTAAAAAGAATTGAATATTTTAAATTTTGTAAAATAGTGCAGAAAAGAGTTTAAAATAATATAAGAAAGTATAATTGTGAACTAGCAAGGAAAGCTGGAGAAGAGAATAAAAGTCTTAAGAATGTAAAACAACATTTTGGTATTGGTAGGAAATTTATATCTGCAATAAGAAAAAAAGATGGAATTATTACTAAAAAGAGAGATGAAATCATGAAATGGATAGAAGACTTCTATCAAGAATTATATAGTAATAAAAAACAAGTACCTCCTATATCTATTATATCTTCTGAATTGCCCAGAATTTTAAAAGAAGAAATGAGACATGCAATTAAATTTATGAAGAAAAGAAAAGCTCCAGGTAATGATGGAATTATAATTGATATATTAAAAGAAGCAGGTGAAGAAATATAATTTTTTTTAGCAAAGTTATATACCAAATGTCTAAATGATAAAGATGTACCAGATGATTGAAAGAATGTATTATTAATAATAATATTTTAAAAAGGTGATAAAGAAGATATTAGAAATTACAGACCTATCAGCCTTTTATCAGTTTTATACAAATTTTTTACCAAGATAATTACAACTCATCTTCAGAGAACATTAGATTTTTACCAACCAAGAGAACAAGCTAGTTTTAAAAGTGGTTTTAGTACAGCAGATCATATCCAGATATTGAGAGAAATTATAAAAAGGACAAATGAATATGAATTGTCCTTATGCTTTGGATTTGTAGATTATGAAAAGGCATTTGATTTTATAAACCTTTCTTCAGTGATTAAAGCATTCAGGATATTGTCATATTTTAAAGAATATTTATAAAAATTTAACAGGAACAATTAGATTACATAATGATAGTAGGAAAGTCAACATTGAGAAGGGTATAATACAGGGTGACTCCATAACTTCAAAACATTTTACAGCAGTGCTGCAAAAAGTATTTTGTGGATTAAATTGGGAAGCTAAAGGAGTGAAAGTAAATGGAGATTATTTAAGTCATTTAGATTTTGCAGACAATATAATTGTTTTTGCAAATAATGCTTTAGAGTTGCAGAAAATGTTGCAAGAGTTATCACATGAAACTAGGAAAGTAGGACTAAAGATAAATGTTAAAAAGACTAAAGTAATGTTTAATGAATTTTCTCAAAATATGAAAATAAAGATTGATTATGATGAGTTAGAAGAAATTAACAATTACAAATATCTTTGTCAGATTATTAATACAGATGGAAACATAATGGATGAAATTAATCATAGAATTAAACTTGTTTGGTGTGCTTTTGGTAGAAATAACTTGACACTAAAAGGAAATATGCCTATGTGTTTGAAAAGGAAGGTTTTTAATAAATGTGTTTTACCAGTTCTTACTTATGGATCTGAGACTTGGACACTTAATAAAAGAGCAATACAGAGACTTCAGATCACTCAAAGAAGTATGGGGAGACGCATATTGGGAGTAACAAGAAGAGATCAAAAATGCAATATATGGGTAAGAGAACAAACAGGTGTTATTGACCTCATTGAAAAATTAAAAGCCTGAAGTGAAGTTGGGATGGACATATTGCTAGATGATATGATAATAGATGGACAATTGAAATCTTAACCTGGATTCCAAGAGATTGTAAAAGACCCAGACAGAGACCACATGTGAGGTAATGTGAAGAAAAGGTGCTAGAGATCGGAGAAGATGGCTTGAACTTGCAGAGACCTTCATCCTGCAGTTGATTGATAATAGTTGATGATGATGATGAATCAAGATGATAAAAAGTAATGAATTAGACTCATATATTTTATATATGTAAACATGTGACATATAAGAACTCTTAGTTTTCATTAACAACCAAGCATCAGACAAATACTGTTGTTTTACTGTATCGCATGTTTTCAGTTTGCATTGCCAGTTTTAATTGTCACCTGCTTATATCATAACTGAAATTTTATTTATATTATTACATAAAAAAATTCCATACAATTGTGATGTTTAAATATATAAGTCAATGCAATTCTTTAAATTATTATATTGTAATATTGTGGGTTCTAATCATGCCAATATTACAAGCTTCTTAAGTTTAAATTTAGATTTAATTAATAGAGAAACAATATTTAATTTTCTATATGTTTTTAATAATAATGGATAGTTCATTTACTTAAATATTTTCTTCTTTCAAATGATAATATAAAAATTCTAGACAATTTTTTAAACAATAATGTGATTGTTTTAATGAATTATAAAGTTATAAAAGAGAAAAAAAAATATAAAATCAAATAAATAATTTCTTTTGTTCTCTCTCTTCAATAATTTTAATTATTTACCAGTTTTGATTTTGAAAAGTTTATTGAAACATTGATTTTAACTTTTGAAAGAAAATAAGAGAGATAAGGTTTTATGTTTAATAGTATTTTTAAATATATATTTATAAGATTTTAACATTTTGTAACATTTTACTTTAATTGATCAGAATTGTTTTTTTTCTTTTCTTTTTATCTCTCTTCAATACAATAGACAGTGTTTATCATATCAGTGTAATTAATCTGATTATCTTGTTTACCTTTTGATTAAAAAACTAATTAAAGAGAAATTTCAAAACAATCATTGGGTTTTTTTAATTAATAAAAAAGGAGGGAAATATGTAAAGAATGTTTTTTTTTTGTAAAAATAGACCTAAATGATCAGTGGTTTATGTTGTTATGTAGGAGACTGCATTGCAATTGGTTTGAATACATATTTGTTCGAAAAATATTAGGAGTGTGAATAGATCAGGAGATCTAAGTAAGCCAGTAAGAGAAAAAAGTTCATAACATAGCTACTAAAGAAGATAGGAGCATAGGTCCTCTCCAAGCTATTAGCATACTATGATTTCAGTTATAAAAATGTTTTCTATAATGAAGACAACCATGTATTAAATTTAGCTAAAAGCTAACCCCATCTGTCATTTTGTAATCTGCTGTACTGGAATAAAATGTAAAGGAGAAAAAAAATACCTTGAAGTAATCTGCAACAAAACCTTGTTTTTAACCAAGAGCATAAGTATTCCTATATATTAGCTTGACCTGGAAATTTATTGAAAATAAAATGGATAAATTCTTGCTTTTTGTTGATCTAAAAGTTCTGCATACCAAAAAGGGACAAATTAATCATGTACATTGTGTAGAAGCCTTTAAGAAAAAAACTTGCCTGGAAAAACTGAAAATTATAAATGCAAAAAAGGACTCCAAAAAAATTTAAACCCATGGTTAATAGTATTTTGTTTTATGTGCACACTCTATTTGCATTTATAGTTTTAAAATTTTTTATAAATGTAATAAATGATAATTTTGAATAATTTTACTAATTTTATATTTTCTTATGAAACATGTTTTGTATCCATTTTCACTTCAAAATTATATAAAAAAGGTTTTTTAAGTTATTTAATTTTATTAAATTACATTTAACAAATTATTTTGAAACATTTTTCATTTAATTTTTTATCCAAAACTTAACAAAAGATTAATTAAGCTAATTTAAAGATTCTTATCTTTGGCTGAAAAGCTGTTTTACCATATGTTACTTAATAGGAAATAACTTAATGAATTAAAAGTTAATTAATTCAATGAATAAAAATCAACTGGGTAATTATATTTTTATGAAACTCTATTTTTTGATAAAATGTATGTTTGACATTTCATATTATCTAGTCATTTTTAAAATTTTATTATTATTAATCAATTGGTTTATTAAATAATTGTTTAAAAATATTCTAGTATTAAAGTCTTTATTCCTCCAGCTATCTGTTATATTTACTAGCAGTGTGTGTGACTTGATTTTAATACAGCTTAAAGTATAAGGAATTTTTTTCAAATTATTCCAGTAATGTTATTTTAAAAAATAAAGTAGAATAAGGTGTTATATTTATTTATCTTTTGTTTAAAGTAACAGTTCATAGATTTCTTGATTTCTGAACTAGATTATATTAAAACATAACAGTTAGTTATATGGATGTTGGAGTTATGTTGGTGTTTGGTATCAATATAATAATCCTGGGTGGTGCAAAGCTATCATCCTTAAAGTCTATGCATTAATTTTTTTTCATTAGAAATTTAGTTTATAGGTCCAGAGCATTAATGATGATCAGTATGTTTCACTATCTCCACATTATTTGACTTTTTTATTATGAATGATGGAGTAGCATATAAGTATGTGCATCCATATAATTATATTGTATTTCTGCCCTAACTTTGGCACTGGCTAGATAATTTTCCAGTCACAAGATTGACTGTTGATTTTTGATTTTTTTTATAATCAATAATTTTATTATTATTCTATAATGCTGGAGATGCACCTTCTGATTTTGTTTATGTTGATATCATGTTCATTCTTTTATATTTGATGATTTAGTCTATCATGCCAATCAGTGATGATTTATTAAATGAGTATGATGATGGTTTTCTATCTTCCCATATTCTCACTATGTTTATTCTTTCTTATTCTATACCATTCCAATATATATATATATATATATATATATATATATATATATATATAATGGTATAGAATAAGAATATATGCGTGGGTGTGTGTCAAGCAAAAAACATTACATTGAGACTTTCAATCAAGTCACTAATCGGATAGTTATTGTCAGTGAACTCAAAAATGGACAAATTTAAAAAACAATTTATAAGTACTCAGTAATATGACTAACTTGAAAATATAAAATGATGGATAGAAGTTATTCTAAAGAACTAACATCAAGTATTCTAACAATTTGTTTGGAATGAGACTTATTTTAATGTCATTATCATTTTAAGTCTGGTACACACTAATCTACACTCAGTTCAATAATATGGACTTGAGAATGCTCTTATAATAGTAAATTATTTCACAATAATATAATCAATTTATAAGATGCTAATGTTTTAAGCTAGTGCTATATTTGGCTAAACAAACCTATGTTACACATAGAAAAAAAATTATGGAGTTTTATTAATAAGACCACGTGATCATGTATTGATTTAATAAAAATAAATACTAATTTTTAATTAAGTTTAAAATTTATATCTGCAGTAAAAATATTATGATAATATTTATTCTAATGTATGATTAGTAAAAATGAGTAATGTATTTATCTAAAGGAAATGAGGTTAAATGTGTGACTGCAAAAAATTTGGCACTTATACTATTAATAATAACTGACCAAATAAATTTACAGAACTATTATTATTTTCAACATTTTCTATCTCTGTTGTTTGAAATAAGTACATTAAAATCTTGAAAAAGAAAAAATTTTTTTTATTGTTATTAATATAATAACACTACCCAATAAAAAATAAAGCTATTTTTCCTTTTAATTTTTTTAATATATATATATGTGTGTGTGTTTATCACTTTTGTGATCAAGTCTTCATTATTTGATGTTACTGACCTTTATTAAGCAACTCTTTGGTGTCATAAAGCTTTCAGATATTTGAATAATAGAATACATATATAGAATTACTTATTAATGATTATTAACTACTGCAAAACAAATGCTTATCTAATACCTCTTCAGAAAAAAATAACTGTGAAGGAGAAAATATACACTTCAAGATAATTAGTTCCATATAGTAAAGACAAGGTTTCTCTTCATTGTTATTCTCTGTAATATGTCTAGCTAGATAATTATGGTGCAATAACCTGCAAAAAAATTATAAGTTTGTTTATCAACAAAAAAAATGTCTAAGTCTTGCCTGTTTGAATTTGAATTCTAAATTAAAAGCAATGCAGGATATATATATATATATATATATATATTAAAAGATAAAATATGATGTTGGTACATCTATGGCTAAATACTATTACTCTCATTTTTCTGTTTTTTTATATATTTTTAATCTTTTACTTTATTATCATCACTTATTTAAGTTTAATATAGTGCAAAGTCATCATGAACTTTTTGTACCTTCAGTTATCTTCCTGCTCTAAATATAGAATGAGGTTTGTGCAATCACATTAATTATAACACAATAATTCTCAATAAAACTTTTTGCTTTATTCTTACATTATTGACTGTCCTGAAATCATCATCAGAGCTACAATATTCAAATATATAATCATACAATTAATACATTTTATACACATATTTATATACATAATCAAGCATACACCTTAACTTACATAATCAAATATATATTTTAACCTGACCATTATAAATAATCATTTCCTATTTTATTATACTGTTAATTAATTTTATTTACATTATTTATATTATTTCATTTTGATTTGATTTTAAACCTATTTATTATAACATGATAATTTTAAATTTAATTTTCAAAAAAATAATTTTAAATCCTTTAAGAAACTTTTTTATATTTTACTATTTAATAAAAATGATTAATTATAAAAATGATTAAGTATAAAAGTGATTAATTATACAAATAATAGAAGGGATACAAAAATAAAAGAGGCAATATTGATTAAAAATATAAACCCAAATCTTAATAAGGATTTTGGAATAAAGACAGTAATTTTATAAACAATTATAATTAATAATAGGTTGAATAAAAAAGGTTAGAAAGAATAAAGTTAAAGAAATGATGATAAAGTGAGTTGTTAAGCAAGTATAAAAAATTTTTGAAAAATTTGTCAGTTAGTTTTTAGAAATAGGATATGTAAAGAGTAGATTTTAAAGAGGTGAGTAATTTGTAATATAAAAAAGGTAATTTGCAGTGTAAAAAAGTGAATAATTAATTATAAAAATAAAAAAGATTAGAAGTTAATTAAAAATATAAGTAAAAATAATAATAAAATAATATGTATTAAATAGTAGAATATAAAAAAAAATTAAAGGATTTTTAAATTTTTTTTTGAAAATTAAATTTAAAATTATAAAATTATAATAAATAGATTTGAAATAAATTAAATATAAAATAATATAAATAGATGTAAATAAAATTAATTAAAAGTATAATAAAATGATACTTATTTATAATGGTCAAGTTAAGATATATGTTTGATTATATAGGTTAAAATGTATATTTGACTATGTATATAAATATGTGTATAAAGTGTATTAATTTTATGATTATGTATTTGGATATTGTAGCTCTGATGATGACTGCAGGACAGTCAAAATTATAAGAATAAAGTTTTGATATACAAATAGTATTGTTGAAGTATATAAGAAAATTGGAAATGGTATATGTAAATATAGAACTCAATACATAAAAGAGAAGAAAATTATATTACTTCCATAAGAAGTGAAAACACTGAAGATGTGTATGTTAAGGCATCTTAAAAGCAAGTTTTATGATTTCAAAGAATTTCTTGTCTAAGAAAATAATGAACCCAAGCAATAACTCTATAATGATTTTAATTTTTATTTGAAATAATGCTAAGTAATATTTATTTTATTTTTTTAATAATATGTTTTTTTTTCTAGCTGTTCAACATGAAAGAGGGCCTCGGAAACCTAAAAACAAAGACACAAGTGATAAAAATATTTTTTTATATACAGAACAAGAACCTGCACAAGGCTTGGCAATTGCAACACCTAAATTCGATAAGACCACAATTTCTTTACCCCATACAAACCCAGCTGCCTTAAGTGGTCTGCTACAAGCATTATTATCTGCTGAAAAAAGTCAAGAAATTCAACCTCCAACAGATCTTTTATTTCATAAAGAAGTTCCTGAGATAGGAAAGTTTCAAATAACAGCTTTAAACAGCATAGAATCTCTTCAGGAAACTGCTGCCAGACTTTTATTTAGTATAGTTAGGTGGGTAAAACGACTGCCACCATACCAAACACTTCCCAGCAGAGATCAGGTAATAAAAAATATTTATTTATTTTTGAATTTAATTAAAGTTAGTAGTTTTTAGTTGTAATATTGATAATTTAGTGGAGTATCTTTATTTCTCCTGTATTTTTATTTATTTGTTTGTTTTAGAAAACTTTTAGCTTTGATATGATCAAGGAATGAATTAATTAAAAACTAACAAATACTATTACTAAATGGCATGATTGCAGTTTACAATATCAATTTTTAATTCATTAGTTGTCTGTTTACATCATAATTGAAATTTATCTACAAAACAAATATCCAAACAATCTCTTAAATTATCATTATATATACATAATAGTAATAAGTTGCCCATAAAACTGTACTATATATATATATTATTGTTTATTATTTACGATTTTTATAATTTAAAACTGTTATATATCATCATATATAACAGTTTTAAATTACAAAAAAAAAACGATAAATAATAATTATATATAAATTAAGCAGAAGTCTTTTCGATATTTCAAAATGGCATAGATATTACCCCATTTGTTATTATTTTTACTTATATTAATGTCATAAGATTGATTATTAAATTTTATTTAATGCATGCAGAATTTCTCTTAGTTCGATATTTTGAATTTTTATCATTTTTGCTATTACATAACGTTTCATTACGATGTGAAAAAGATTTAAAGCTACCTATTTTATGTATCATGTGTATAAATGATTTGGAATGAGCATAATCCTTTTCTTGAATAGATTTAACAAATAATGTATAGTTTAAAGAATCATTTTTATTAACCAATTTAAAAATTGTATAATAAATAGACAATCCACTACTATCATTACACATTTGAACAGAAGTAAAAAATATTTACGTGCAATAAATTATTAGTAGCTAATATCGATATGCACAGTTCTAGGAAAATCATATGATATCTATTTCTTTTTTTATCTGCATGACCTGAATTAATAATGATTACAATGTAATCGAAAGTATCTCTACTTAATTTATATATTATTATTGTTTATTATTTGCCGTTATTATAATTTAATTCTGTTATGCATATATATATATATATATTGTGTAGAATAAATATATTAATTTCTTTGTTTGAAAGCATGTGGAAGTAATTACGCAATAAAGTATTATATATGATCAAGTATAATACTTGATTATTACCTTTGTACTTTGCCTTTGTGTACTATCCTCTAATATAAAATATAATGTCTTTTTTAATATTGAGATCTATTTTATAAATACAATAAAAAATGTTATTGTTATTTTAAATACTGAAAATTGAAATCAGTTGACTTTATGAGTTTAATACTTGAGTGAAATAACAATGCTTTAATAATATATGATTAAAAAAACAATCGCAAACCTTTATTGATGACTAAGGCTTTTTATATTATAAGTATCTAATAACAAAAAAAATTTCAAGTTTACCAACTACTTTGCATTCTATTAGTGACAGTATGGGGGTATGCCTCTTCATAAATATGTAAGTAAAAAGTAAATTTTTATATATATAAAAAAAGTTTTATTAATATATTAGAATTAGATGGTTTTATTAAATAAAGCTTGTTAATATGGAAAGATAAGAATCGATTCTAATGGTAGTATATTATCTAATAATTACATAAAATAGTTTAGTATCGTGCAAATTCAATTACTCCAAAAAAAAAATTTTAAAGAAAAAATGAGAAATATATATGGAGTCTAAAAGTGCATTTGGGATTTCTTTCAAAAAAGAGAATACAGTATCACATTTGTTTTCAGTATGCTAATGTTAATTAGAAAAATTTTAATATATATTTAAATATTGCGCATGTGTAAAGAAAGATGATATTAAATTAATAATACCACATGTATATATATATAGCTTGTAAAAATTTTACAATCTGTATTTTGCCTATGTATATCATTTTCTAGCCTAATATATAATTATTAATAATATCAACATCTCTAAAAGATGACAATTGTTATTAAGTCTGATAGGAATTGTAGACTTGTAGATTAAATCATGGCAATGTTTATATTGTAATGGACTGAGTGGAATATCCTTAAGCAAAACTTTGATGCATGGTCTATGAATATAACTTAAAAACAACCAGTTATCATCATAATATATCTAACTTAAAAAGAATATATATATATATATGTGTGTGTACTTTAGAAGTAATTTTTTTCCTTTGTGACATTTACCTAACCAGATAAATGTTCACAAAATGTAAATGCCATATTTATTTTAGCTTGGTAATTAGGGTCTTGGTTTCGTGCAAATGATTTGCTCTCTCTCTGAAGTTTATGTCTAAAATAATAAACTCCACACAAAAACAGATTAAATAAAAATATATAATTTATTAATATGTTAATATTATATGAGCACATAAAATTCGAACTAACACATTTGTAATATATTTTTATTTAAATAAAATTTATCCTTTTTTGATAATAGTTTTCGATGTGTTTAACTATGTCTTCATTATCTCTACTAAACTATATTGAATTCTATTTCATGTCTTACAATCGTAATTATTAGATGAAGATGTCTGCATGCTAACCCAATACAACATAGATTAATATTTATCCATTTTAATCATCCTATGCTAAACCTTATTGATGATGTCTTTTTAAGTATTTTATACATTAAACATTCCATATTAGGTGAGTATGGAAACTTTTATCATTTTTGCAATCAATAATAATTTATTATACTTAGATAATAATATGCACAGATGATTATCTTGTGACTTAATTTGGCCACAGTGACATAATTAAATCTCAACCATTAATTATTAAATACATGCACATTTTTTTTCTTTCATATTACAACACACGTTCAAAAGAATAGTTCACTCCAGACAATAAAACAATGCAGGAGTCCTTAATTTTAAGTATAAAATTTATCGAGTTGATTTTTATAAAGAATAATATTATGTGGAATTAAAAAAAGGTGTATATCAAAGTTATTTTGTGAATCTATATATGAAATAGTATTTTAAAGTTGAATATAAAATATATAAATAATGTCCAAAGTTAAATAATAACAAAGATTCAGTAATAGTTTGAAGTTAAGTGATATATGCATTACACAAAAAAAAATTTTTTAATCATTTAATATTCAGGCTCATTATTTCTTAACAAAATATCACTTTATTCGTATAAATCTCATAACAGTATCATTTTATAATAGATCTCTGTCCCAGAAGTAAATGCATAGTCAAACACCTTACCCCCGCCGTATAGATATTGTTCTTGACTTAATGTATGAATATAAAATAAATAATCGAATATTGTTTTTTGCTCAAACACTTTAATTTGCCTATGATATATATTTATGTTTATGCTTATTTAAATTTGACAATAAAAAAACTTTGATCTTGTACTATGTGTGCACAGGATATACATATAAACATATATAAAACGATTATTTGCATATCCTTTAAATTTGTACATAAAAATTTTTAAACCACATTCATTTTTCATTAATTATTGATACTATAAGAAATTTTTAAATGGGTCATTTTCTTTGAGACAACTTTTGATTTAGCATTCATCTGGTGGAAAATTGATTTACTATTCAGCAGTTTAGATACATTTCTGGCATTTAAAATTCACTTCATGGTTACCCTTAGAAAATTTGGGGAAATCAAACTTTCTTTTCTACTTTTTCATGCAGAATAGACTGCTGTTACTACAAGTTTTTCATTCATCATTAAAAAAACTGGTACACTTGTATAAGATTGCAAAGAACACAGTCTCTCTTTTTCACAAGCTAAAACTCCATTAAAACTTTTTGCTTATTTAAACTTCATTTATACTTCTGACCAATCCCTCTTTATCTTGATTTTCCTAAGAATTTTAATATCTTGTATTTTCTTAATAAATCTAATTAAATCCATAAATACAAATAAGTATAGAGGAATTTTGTCTTTTTATTAAACAAACCAAAATCATAAAAAAATTTATTTCATTTAATTTTATATATAATTATGACATAAATCCTTAATTAAAACATTTTTTCCTTTTTATTATCCAGATAAGCTTGTATTTACAAAAATGCAATACAGGGAGCTCCCCACTGATGTGATCTATAAGCTCAAAACCAGTTGGTCTGGAGATAAGAGTGTTCTGGATAGAGATTTTAAATATTTTATCATACCATACTTATTAATTAAGAGCTTATTTTACTTTTTTGCATTTAAAGAGAATTCTTTCTTAAATGCTACTTTTATTGTTTATAGAGGTAAAGTGATACAGTGAACATATTAAGTATAATAAACCCAGGTACCACAAACCTTGTCATACTTTCCCACTGCAAAATAGAATCTTCAACTAGAAAATCATATATTATAATTTAATAATTTTAATGAAGGTAATTGATGAAAATATTTTAAAATGTGGAAATTTTCATTTACAATTTTATTCCAAAAAAACTACAGGCAAAGGTTAATAAGACAATGAGGAGTTAATAAACTGTTTATGCCTTTTTGCACTTTTGATTTTGATTTTTTCTGAATAAAATTATAAATGGGAATTTCCACATTTTAAAATATTTTTATCAATTATATTCATTAAAATTATTTAATTATACATATATCATTACATTTTGATTTACAAGTATGAAATTTTCTGCATCCTAACTTTGTCAACAACTACTTTATATAAATACATTAATGATTATTACTAATCATTTACTAAATTAGACATTATCTCTAGTCTAGATATATCTTTAGCTCTCAGTTAAAGATTAGTATATCTGGCTTACAGTAACACATATAATAATTTCAAAATCATCTCTCCTTTTTCATGCATAATATATTTTAATATATACATAAAAGTTTTGCTCCACCAAACAGATCTTATTCATATGTTTTAATAATATGTGATAAAATGGAGATTTTAAGAATATCTTGCAAGCACTAAAACATCACATGATGACCATTACACAAGCTGTTAGAACAATAGCAAACTCTCCATACAGTAACATCACCCAATGCAAGCCTTAGTAATCAATAAATGCAAGAAGGCTTGTGCATAAGATCCCTATATAATCCCTACTCATCCAATATTCCCTCACCAGTTTCTACCTTGTGATTTTCATCAGTGAGGAGCCTTGGATCTAGAGAAACTTCATCTAGCTCTTAGGATCTATTGCATTCCTTCAGTAACCATATTTTACCTATTTAGTTAACTACAAAAACACCAAAGGGTACAGATGTTGAATTTAATTTAGATCTATATGATTATGTAAGTGAATGAACTTGGTTATAATATTATTGTGTGTTCATCCTGGACTCATAGCTTTATAATTAACTAAATAGATAAAAGGTACCTGCTTGAGAGTTGCATTTAATCCTAAGATTTAGATGCAATACTCTCAAAGCTAAGATTCCTCACTGATGAAAGTCACAAACTAGAAAATAGTCTGGGGATATTTAATGGATAGACACTAGTTATGGATGGATGGCACTACTGTATGGAAAGTTTGTTACTGCTTTAATAGATTAAAAGATATTTTGTATGGAAGGGAAAAAATGAAGTTACCTCTGTTTATACAAATCAAATATATTAATTTTTAGCTGAGAGTTAAAGATATATCTGGGCTAGAGATAATGTCTTGTTTAATAAATGATTAGTATTAATCATTAGTGATTTAAAGGGGTTGGTATCAAAATTAAGAGTCCAGAAAGGTTGATACTTGTAAATCCAATTGTAAAGATTTTTTATTAATAAATGTTGAACAAATGTTGAAGACATATGCTGGTTCTACCCAAATGTGAATTTTGGGAGTCATTTGTCTTCTTTAGACGTCTTTATTGATATGTTTTAAGAGTGTGTGGTAGTATGAAGGATTTAAGAATATATTTATATTTATATTTAAAATAAATCCATTTATATTTGCTTTCTTAATTTTACAAGGATGGCAAATTAATCAAATCATATTAATTAGAGTGAATTTTTAATAGTAGACAAATATGACTACAGTCTTTCTTAATAGGGCTAATCATTAAACTTCAGAAGATGGCACATTTTAGATTTCCATTCATATAAAAATAGGAAACATTTATAAGACCAATCTGATAAAAAAGGATGACACATTGATAAGAGCAACATTTAAAAAGTTTATCACTCCAATGTTTACGTGTAATTAGAAGTATAATATTAATTAGTATATATATATACGTGTGTATATATGTGTATACGTATAATTAGAAGTATAATATTAATTAGTATATATATATACGTGTGTATATATGTGTGTATATATGTGAGTGTATAAGATGTCTGTTATTTTTATTTAAAGTTGATTAATATTATATACTTTTAAAGAAGACAATAATATTAGACAATTTATAGCATAAAAATTTATCATCTGAAATTATATATATATAATAAACAATTAACCAGCAGTGAAAATATAAAATAATTGAATCTATATCTTTTTACTTTAGTCTAAATATTAATTCATTATTAAAATATAATCTATTTTTACAGGGCATAAAACTACCTTTATCAACTGCTTTTGAAATAATGATCAAATATTAATCTTATTTAGATACATCTAGAAAATCTATTTAACGTTAAAGTCTTAACATATAATTTAGCAAATATTTTTACAACAGCTCATTAACATACATGGCAGAGTTACAAAACACTTCTTTGTTCACAAGGAACCTTGCACATATAAATTTTTAAATATATAATAAACAATTAAATAGAACTGTACCATAAAATGTTTTAAAGCGATATTAATATCTAATGCATTTTCTATTTTATTCCAAACATTGCTGCACTACGAAAAAACAATTATACCACTTCAATTGATTTCATAATAATATCATAATTCCAATAGTTTATTATATATTTAGATATTTGTGTGTGCAATATTCATTGTAAAAAAATGAATTTTATATGACCAATATAAAATTAGGATTTATTAAATAATACTGTTAATTTGGACATTCAGACTTACTTGAAAAGATCCTATTAGCGTATTTTAATAAAATAAACTTTGCAATAGTTTTTGTAATCTTCAAAAACAGTTGACAAAGTAATTACTGGTCTGAAACATGTCTCTTTCAGAAGTTAATTATTTTTTCACAATTGTGCCTATGTTTAAAATAAAATAGAAAATATAATAGATAATGCAAAATTTAATAATAATTTCACTTTATTTTATATTTAAAAAACCAACAAAAACTACTACAGATTAATGTAAAACATTTGTTTAACTACTTCAGCTTCAAGCCGCCATATTGAATTTTTTAAAATACTAGCCTGAGACACAATTTTCACAATAACTTCAGTTTTAATCATGTTAGAGCAAAAACAATTATATTTCTAGAAAGTAGAAAAATTAAGAAAAACAATAAGCATAAAATACATAGTGATAACTGTTATATCCACACTTACAACTGTGCCAATGTTATATCTGCAAGTGATACTGTGCGGTCAGCAAATAACGTTATACAATTCCCACGCTGTTCTTTTCCAATGAGTGCTCTCCAACGAATCGGTCTGCAATGAATGCTCTCCAATGAATTGGTCTGTAATGAATGCTCTCCAATGAATTGGTCTGCAACGAATGCTCTCCAACGAATTGGTCTGCAATCTCTCTGCTGAATTGGTTTGCAACGAATGCTCTCCAATGAATTGGTCTGCAACAAATGCTTTCCAACGAATTGGTCTGCAATGAAGCTCTCCAACGAATGCTCTGAATATCTCCACTGTGGTCTCTTTCCACTACACCCATGAACTACATTTCCAATGGGTGCTCTTCATTAACCACAAGCACTAATGCGAGATATCTCTATATTAATACTGCTTACACAATACTGCGTGACTGCTCTCTACTACAGTTGTCCTCTAATTACTGTCCTGCATAGATGTTACCCAGTCTTCTTATCGCTTACTGACAATTGCAACAATTAATCATTGTCCAATAAGATAACGTCTTATATCTAGAAATATTTGCAATCAGCAAATATCTCTTGGAATTATCGTCCGCCATTACGTTAATTAATTCCTGTTATCAGCATGTGATCTAAAAACAACAACTCGAATAAATTTTAGTTCTTTCTGGAGTGCACAAAAATGTCTGCCATTTTTCAAAACACTACAATAACTATATAAAAAATAAGAAAAAAGAAATTTATCACATTTGAAATAATTATTATTTTATTGTTTGTTCATAATTTGGAAATTAACATTAACTAAAATTCAAAATACATCTTCAGTGATAATTTCTTTATATTCCTCACAAAATTATCTTTCTAAAAATATATAACATGTCTTACCTGAAGATAATCCACAGCTTCACAATCTCCAAAACAAGTCGGATATGATTTCTTCATTTTTATCTTGTACCCCAAATGTTCTAAATGTCAAAGGTGTCTATAAAGAAAAAGATTCCTCCCAATAAAAGATACAAAAGAAATCATCATAGCAATTGGCTTCTTGTCTATCTAAAACTAAAAATTGTAGGCTACTGTCTATATCACTGATAAAATGAGTTTCATCTCTTCATTTTATATTTTTTTTGTGTACATCAGTGATGTTTATATTCTTTATGGACACCAGTGATATTTATATTCTTTATGCACAGAAGTGATGCTATCTTGTTATATTTATTGTACCACATAGATATAATTTATTTGCATATAGTTTATTTATTAGCTATAGACTTGAAAATAATGTTATGAAACATATAGTAAAAACAAAGCATGAACAAGAATAAACAAAAACATAAACAAGAATCAGAATTTTATTATATGTTTGTGTATGCAATGTTTGTATACATTTCATTATTAGTTTTATAACTGTTTATATTCTTTTTGTAACTGTTTATATTCTTTATGCACACAAGTCGTGTTTATATTCTTTATGCACAGAAGTGATGCTATCTTGTTATATTTATTGTACCACATAGATATAATTTATTTGCATACAGTTCATTTGTTAGCTATAGACTTGAAAATAATGTTATGAAACATATAGCAAAACCAAAGCATGGACAAGAATAAATAGAAACATAAACAAGAATCAGAATTTGATTATATGTTTGTGTATGCAATGTTTGTATACATTTGATTATTAGTTTTATAACTCAGTACTTGTAAACCATATTATATAAACATAATTAATGATTTTCAAAAAGTGTAGGTAGAACATTAAAAAATTATGATAGATATGAATTCTATATGAGCATAAATAAATAAATATATAACTAGAAACACAGAGTAAGTTTTCATTAGATATGAATTTTTTATGAGCATATATAACTACAAATTGACACACACTAATTACAAACTAAAATTATTTAAAAAAAATTTTTTTTCAAAAAATTAAAAAAAATTTTTTTAATGTTACGAGAAAATTACGTTGAATTTTTATTGTAGGCCTTGTTTGTGAATAACACCGGAGAAATTTTCACTTGCAGCCCGTAAATCATTTTTGTCTTTTATCACTTCGTGATAAGTACAAAAATTATCAAAAAAACAAAAAAATTAAATACTGTGGTCAATTAAAACTGTTGCCAAAAATCCAAATTTCAGCCAATTTTTTTGAGGTAAAGATCGTTTGACAGCTTAGACATTGAGCTTTAAAATGAGCATATTTTGATAGACGTCATGTGTATACCTTTTACATCAGTAAAGAAAGAAAATAACACATCATCAACTGAGCACACGAAGTGCTTACTTAATGCCAACAATGCTGAAAAAGTTAACCTCAGGATTATTGTCAATTAGTAGAAATTGATAGTTTTCTGGCAACATCAAAAAGCAAAAGTTATCTCTCTTTACATGGATATAATCTCTTTATTTATTTTTAATATTATAATAATCCATAAAAATATTTAATTCAATATATATATATATGCTGCAGTAAAATAAGATGACCTCAATTTATATATTTATATGTGTGAAATATTATTGTACTATCAAAATGGAATGGACTGCAAAAGTTTTATTACTCAGCTGACTATAATAATTACATTTCACCTTTGGCAATTAAACATGTATCTTATTATAATGGAAATGATCTTAGGTATGTGAACACATATGTGTACAGTAAAGCTATAAAGTATTTTAATTATACTCACATTTTTAGAGGGAAAAACATGTGCATATTTTACATTCTGATTACAAGCTAAGAATAAGTTTATGAAAGTGCAGGTTTAAAATGTTAATCAGTCATAGTATATATATATATATATATATATATATATATCTTTTTGTATTAATATTCCTTATATATATATATATATATATATATATATATAAGGAATATTAAAACAAAAAGAAAGAGTTAAGGCTGGATTATATTTTTTTTGTAATTAATAGTCAAGTTTCTGGTTATGTGTCTAAATATTTACCTGATTAAATTAGATATTACAATCAGGATTTTATTTTACAAAATATATATCTGTGTATTACAAGAATATGAAAGACAAACAAAATTAAACAAAATTATTTTAAAAGATAAAAAAAAATTTAATGCTTTTGGCTTTTTATTACTGGCTTTTTTTATAATACACAACAGGACCCAAAAATAACTAGAATTTTGTAATAAAAAATTGTATATTTATTTATAGGTGTTGAAAATTGAATTGTTTTAAAAAGTATAGTATATACCAGTCTAGAGCAGTTTGCCACTTTCAAAGTAGTCTGAAAACATTTGCAAAGTGATGCCTTTTAATGCTTGTCATTTTCCCCCTCAGTTCTAAGTCTGCAAAAAAAAAATTACACATTTTTTTTCATTCTAAAGATTAAAAAAATTGTACAATTTGAAATTAAGTGAATGCCATTGATAAATAAGCTGGGTCATGCTGAATTTTATTTTAAAATGTTTTACACTCAAGGCTTTGATAGATGATACTGTGGATGGAGTTTGCACTCTTTTCTTTGCACAAAATGGGATGTTAACATTTTATCACACCATGTAAATGATTCAGAACTTGCAAATAAAATACCTGACTATCAAAAACTAAATCTGATAGAAAAATTCCGTTTGTGTAAAGAAAAATCAGTGTTGATTGCTCAAACATTTCAATGATTATAAAAATATTAAGAAATATGGGAAATGCATTTTACAAAAAAATTTGCTATGTGGACCCACAATTTCACACCGTGAAGTTATTTGGCAGATTGATGCAGATGGATCTCAAGAGATATATAATAGCTGAAGCATATACTACAACAGGTACACAAACCAGAGAATGATTCTGATTATTTTTGGGTTCCCCCTCATAGGATCAATCTTCAAGTTGATGAAGACAGCTGTAAATTATTTAGCATTGTATATGTTGGTTACAACTTTCTACTAATAATACAGCTTAAGACTTGTGAGTTTTGAAATTATTACTTAGCAAGCAGTTTTCTGCATACTTGAAATGTAGAATTTATTTTTAGTAGCTTTTCCTTAGAATAGTAGATTAAACTTACAATGATATTTTTTTCTTAAAGGTTTTTTTTTTAATTCCTTGAAAGGGCATTCAGAGAATGATTTAAATCTTTCTAACTGGTCATCTTTGCTGAGATGTTATTATAGACTATGTGAGTGGAGTGTCACAGTATAAATATATATTGAATTAAATATTTTGATGGATTGTTATTATAATAAAGAATCTAAATAGGGTGATTATATTCTTGTAAACAGAGATAACTTTTTTTTTCATTGTTACTAGAAAACTATCAATTACTGCTATTTGAAAATCTGCCGGAGTCAAAACAAGTTTCTCCATTGACCTATAATAGCTTATAATACATACATATTTCATTAATTAAAAATTTATTAATTGCACTAGGATGATAAACACATGTTATACAAAAAAATGTTAGTATTAATTCTATACGTAAAGACTAATTTGTGAGCATTAAAAATGTCATAATATAAACACTTGTGTGAAAAAATTGCAATTTCTATTTTAAAATATATGTATTATGAGGACTTGATTTATTGTTATAATAAACACGTTTCTATTTAAAAATCTTTGTTTTAACACTCATGCACACACCCATATATATATATATACACACACACACAAAAAGAGCAATGATTGTGCAGAAATAAGTATACTAGAACGGTTCATAACAGAGTAAAAAGTTTGTGTCCTTAAATAACTTAGTAAGAAAGAAGTAAATGCATTGGGTTTTTATCTGAGCTTTTTGTTTTTAATATTTTCATTTTATTTTAAGCCTTATGTTATATATATATATGAAAGGTTGTGAGGGCAGTATACGATCTTTAAATTTTTTTTACATGTAATTTATTATGAATGAGATTTGTTGCAAAAGTTTAAAAATAAATCAATAAATTAATTGGATTTTTGCGACTTAAAAAAAAATCATTTTTGCTAATGATATTGAAAAAAAAAAAAGCTTTAGCAATTTTTAAAGCTTGACACATAAGGTGACAGAAAATTTTGATATATATATATAAGTCTCAAAAATCTTTAAAGACCTCTGGGCATATAATGCTTTACATAGGCTTCTTTTTTTTTTTTTTTTAATAAAAAAAAATCTTTTTTCTCCTCACACTTTTTATATTATTATCTCAGAACTGACCTGAACTTAGTTTTAAGATATTTTTTTTTTTTTTATAAATCAAAAGACTAAAAAAAATGTTATTAAAAAAAATCTATCCTTTATTTATATATGTGTGTGGGTATATATATTTGTATGCAAGTGAATAAATACAGTTTTCTGGTACATCCGTGTGTATAGTTGCTTATTTTAATTAGTTCTCACCTGCAATCATCAAAGTTACACAGATGGCTAAGAGTAGCTGTTATTAGAGACACTAGTAACAAAAATTAACTCTTCAGTTAGTTAATTTTTTGTCTATAAAAGTTATATGATACTCAAGTATTAAATTTTTTTTATTGCGTCCAATATTCTTAACGCACACATCTGAGATTATTTAAAAACCTTTAAGTTTCATTAGCTACTCTAACACTGGGTTAAATTGCATAGATCATTGGATCAATTTTAAAGCGTTCACGGAGTAATACTAAATAATTTCACAGTGTTTGTGTTAAGCTGAAAAATTCTGAATAGTTTGTCTTAATGATTTCATTTACAAAAAAAATAAAATATATATCAAACGAATTTCAATATATAAGGAATTCGAACTCAGACTTTTACACAACCCTCAACTCTTCATGCCATCTCACATTGCTGATCCACCTGATCACACACATGTTGAAAAGATAAATAATCATCAATATACGTATTTTATGCTAAACCAGCAATCATTAGTTGGTCCAGATTACTATCTCCACACATATATACAATCAATGCTCAGCTTTATATTAGATAGCCAATCATCATACTTTAATGGACAAGCTTCAAACTACTCCAACCCACAACTCTTCAGCCATCCGTAAAAGATCTTCCCATCCCTTGCATATGTATGTAAATGGATTATTCTCCAGTACATGAGGGGTCAGAATGACTAAACATCAACATGGTTAGGATGATAACCTTGACACTAATGTGGGCTTTGAATGTTCCATCATCAGATTTTCCATAAAATGGATGGATGAAGAGTTGTGGGTTGGAGTAGTTTGAAGCCTGCCCATTAAAGTATAAAGATTGGCTATCTTAATTTAAAGCTGAGCACTGATTTATATACGTGTGGAGATAGTAATCTGGACCAACTGATGATTGCTGGTTTAGCATGAAATATGTATATTGGTGATTATTTATCTTTTCAACATGTGTGTGATCAGGTGGATCAGCAATATAAGATGGCATGGAGAGTTGAGAGTCACGTGAAAGTCTGAGTTCAAATTTCTTACATATTACATTTTATATGTGCAGATGAGTGTAAGCCTGTACAGTGTATTAAATTACAAACATATTTTAATAATGCTGTAGATAAATGTTTAATGGTATTATTAAAATATATGTATTTTTAGAGGCTCCATGAAAGCAAGTACACCTGGGTCTCATTTTACGCGATAGATAGGTTCCTCAGAAAACACATGCAAACAAAATTGCACAAAAATAGACATAACTTACATTGAAAAAAGAGGGATGAGGTCTGTGATTTTTCAAAATTCACATAAAAGCGAAGCACCAACGTAAAATTACTTTAAAATTCGTGCAAAAAAAAAAATAAGGAAATAAAATATGACTAATAAAAAATTTCAAATTTGAAAAAAATTGATACAAGACAAACTTTTTTTAATTATAATATTTAATTTTATTCAAAATAATATATTTTTATGCATAATTTACAGTACAGTAATTTACATTTTTTATACACGTTTTAATTGCCGAAAAACACGTTCGTTTGCAAACTGGTAAAAAATCAGATTTTTCACAAGAGGAAATACAACTAGCGCCAACTTCACACTCATGTTGTGTCAATGGTTTTCTGGTGACAATGTAATTAGTAATTAAACTTTTTGAGACGATGATTTTATTAATTGTTTATGATACTAACAACTAAAAATTAAATTCTTATTTTTGTCTTTAATTTTTTAATTTTCAATTCCGTTTAAAAATCAAATTTCACATCACATTAATTTCAAGTCACTGTAAGTAATTTTTAAATTATTAATTACAATTAAAAATCAAATTTTAATTTTTAATTATCAAATTTAATTGTGCCACTGCTATTACTCACCTTTTAAAAATAAACTTGTGGACACTAAAGGATTAATAATTGATTACGTTCTTTTTTAAAAAACAAAAACAGAATGTGATTTAAAATGCAAAATTAACACGCACAATGTTTGAACAAATTTACATTATAATCTTGTAAAATTTAATGTGTGTATACATAAAATGTGGAAATCATGATTTTAATTTCATTATTGCATAAAATCTTACTATTATAAAGCACTGAAAATATTGAACTTATTAAGATGAAAGTCAAATTCCAATAATGTGCTATTACTTTCAATATAATGTAAGTGTGCGAAATTTATTATTTAAAGTAATAGCGCATTATCGGAGTTCGACTTCCGGTGAAACATGAATCACGTAACTTCAAAATCATGTTAAATAAGTCCCCTAAAAAACAGACCCAGGTGTAATTAGTTTAAAATTAAAGTTTAATGATGCTGCTATTGCTTTTAATAAGTTAAAGGAGTGAAAGCAGCTAAATTAGCTAGCTGTCTATAGTGCTATTATTTTATTTTTATTGTATGAAAGTGAGACTTTGATAACCTATCTGATGAAATATAAAGACATTAAAAAAGTTCCATTTAAGGATATTTTAATAAAATTTAAAATATACAATGGCAAGATCATAAAAACAGTTTATATGTAATAATATAGAATCCATTACTTCAAAATTATACCTTCACTGGATTGGATCTGTAAAGCAAATTAACAATGCAAGACTTTCTAAATGAAGTTTTATGATGAACTTTAGCATGATTTTCATGGGAGAAGTAGATGCTGATTGCATATAAGAATTGCCTGAAAGCCATTCTAAAGAGATGCAATGTTGATTGTTTCAATTGTGAAGATAACAAAAAAAATAGAATATGTTGGAAGATTTCAGAAAAAAAAAAAGGTTTTTGCAAAAATAATTACAAGACAACATTATAACATATCAAATAAACAGAAAAATGGACCAGTATGTTGTATATGTGAATGGGTTTATGTTTTACAGATTGATTTGTATAATCATTGCAAAACTCATTTCTAAAGCATTAATTATCCTCCCTTGGAAATAAAATGATTATACTCGTTTATGAATGGCTGCTATATGTATATGTATGTATGCATGTTCGTATGTGTGTGCATGCATGTATGTGTATAAAGTTTAATTCATTCTAATAATTTATAAAGTTATATGCTATAATAAAGTTCATCTTTAAATTCAATGTATTATATTAAAAAAATAAATTCCATATCTCAAATATAGAATAAATTGTCTGAAATTTGAGAGTGATAGGACAATTGTAAATGAGATTGTTTTGAAATGCGAAGCAGATAAATTGAATTGGTTGAAAAATAAAAACACGAACAATGAACCCAAATTTGTGTTATTCATGTAACTGGTGGCAAGGTTATTCGTTACGTTTTAATATTAAACTTCTAATTTCATGTCAAGCATAGGTGGTCGACAGATCAACACGGCAGCCTTACAAGCAGTTGTTCCGGGTTAAAGGGTTCGCCTCTCGGCCGATGCTATGACACATGAAAAAAAACTTCTAATTTCATCTCTCTTTATGAATTGATTTTTATACAAACTAGAACCCCCAATCTTTCTATATCGAACTTATATATTGTCAAATTCACACGCGCACATATATATATGAGGTGGAAGGTTAAAAAATAATATATTAAAAAGTCTTACTTTTTTTTTTGCTTTTAGAAGATATTATGATTAAATAATAAAAAATCCAATTAATAAAATGTTTAGAATACTTGTTTTTTTTTATAGAGCGTGGATGTCATCATAATATATATATAATCAAATTTTCCTCAAATTCACAACTCAACCAGACCAGCCAAAAAATATAAAGTCTAAAGCATAACCAATGTTTTCACTTCTATAAGCAGACTTCTCAAATGTAAAGAACTACAAAATAACAACATATATCTATAAGTGTGTGTGTGCGTGTTAAATTTGTACTCGTATATACAGATGCTTGTGTTCGTGCGTGTATATATATAAATTGCAAAATAAACTTCATCTGTGAAATCTCCTATTATGTTTTTCTATTTATAAATAAAAACTATAATTATAAAAACATCATTAGATTTTTTTTAAATAAAACTTTTTATTCACATCAACAATTAATGTTTTGTCCAAACTCTGTGGACCATCTTCAGAATTAAACATTATTTATTAATTTATCAAGTCATATGGAACAAATCTTCTCATTTTACTACCAATTTAACAGTTAAATTAGCGTTAAAATGAAAAGTATTTTATATGGCTTAATTAATTAATAAACCAGTTAATTCTAAAATTGGCCAACAAGATTTAGAAAAAAACGTTAATTGTTGTTGTGAATAAAAAAATTTCCATTAAAATACAGTGATTTGTTTTTATTATTATAATTTATGATTATGTGTGTATTTATATATTAAATATTTTTTTGAATAAAAATTAAAGTACGGAGATCAACAATAACACTTAATTGGTGACAGTTTTAAAAATTTTTCCAAATTTTTAATATAGCATCTTTTTTTCCAAAAGATATATTGTAAAAATTAATAAAATTTAAATTTTTCAGCTTCAATAAAAAATAATATGGCTCTTTATATCATAGGTACGAATATATATATATATAACTAATCATATTTCAATTTTTTTTCTCAATAAATATCTGTTATATTGTAAACTATCACACAGTATAAGTATGTTACATGGCCTTTTCTAATTATACATGTATTTCAAGTAGAAACTATTATTGTTAAGTGAACTAGAGACTTAAAACTCTTGAATCTTGTCATCAGAATTTATAATCTGATTTATTAATTTACAGACTTTTATGAACTTATACACATAAATATTGAAATATTAAATTTTTTCTGCAAAAATAATTTCTATTATATTTCAATGTTTACTCACACACATACATATATATATATATTAGTAAAAAATAGTCACATGTCACATATAGCTTGCATTACCAATATGTAATATTTTAAGAGCCTGCTAATAGCTCTAAACAAGCTTATTTATTTATTTTTTAATGATAAATGCTACAAGAGAAAGTACCTGAAGCCTTTATCTATGATGTCCCCATCCCCAGACTGGTTTTGAGCTATGGCTCTCATCAGTGAGGAGCTAGGACATTAGATTCAAAATACTAATTCAAGCCAAGCATTTATCTAATTCTTAAATATTAAGAAAAAGATCTAAATCTTCAGA
Source organism: Epiperipatus broadwayi (assembly GCA_028023455.1). Classification (NCBI taxonomy): domain Eukaryota; kingdom Metazoa; phylum Onychophora; class Udeonychophora; order Euonychophora; family Peripatidae; genus Epiperipatus; species Epiperipatus broadwayi. The sequence continues at coordinate 1,875,177 of JAQFVV010006298.1, forward strand.
TATCTACATGTCTTCAAATTCAGTTCTTTAACTAAAGAAACTATATGGACCTGAAGTAAATTCAGTGCTCCCTTATATTAGTAGGCTTAGCAATTTAATATAGCCAAAGCCTAATAGCAAAAATATAATATTAGTAAAAAATAGTCACATGTTACATGACCTATATAGCTTGCATTACCAATATGTAATATTTTAAGAGCCTGCTAATAGCTCTAAACAAGCTTATTTATTTATTTTTTAATGATAAATGCTACAAGAAAAAGTACCTGAAACCTTTATCTATGATAGTCCCCATCCCCAGACCAATTTTGAGCTATGGCCTCATCAGTGAGGAACTAGGACATTAGATTCTAAATACTAACTCAAGCCAAGCATTTATCTAATTCTCAGGTACTTTCTCTTGTAGCATTTATCATTAAAAAATAAATAAGCTTGTTTAGAGCTATTAGTAGGCTCTTAAAATATTATATATATATATGATTGTGACTTATTTGATTTAAAACCTGAATATATTTGAAATAAAATTTACATACCTATGTTGTTTGACTGCAAATATTACACAAGATGGAGACATATAATATCCACATTAAAATTTTAGAAATTAAATTCAAAATTGGAATCCATTTTCTTGTAAACCTTATAAATATTTTTTAAAAAATAACTTCTAATAAATTTAATAACATAGATAAATATATTAATTTTATAATAATAATAAAATTGAAGCTATTATCTTTGTAAAATTTTATATATATATATATATATAATATTGAATATAATCATAATAAATATACTTAACCTAGATGTAATTAAAGATAATTTGAACCCAGACTTTCAAGCTCTTTACAGTCATCCATTCTATCCAATATAATCGATACACATGATCACATACTTGTGAAAAAGATAAATGATCTCCAATATTTATATTTTGTGCTGAATCAGCACTCATTAGTTGGTTCAAATCATCATTTCCCACACATGTACATAATCAGCATTAAGGTTTTATATAAAGATAAAAAATCTACAAACTTTAATGGACAGACCTCAATCCTCTCCATTCTCCAACTCTTCAGCCATCCATATCACTAATCTCTTGATGATGCCAATATTATAGTCACACCCATATTGACCTTAAGTCAATCTGATCCTTCATATGTAGAACTTTAATATGTCCATTTAAATGCACAGAAGAGGGATGGATATATATATATCATCAGATAAATTTTTATTAAAACAACAAATAATTATCATAATTTATGTATTTAGAACAATAAATGTTTAAAACTTTGTTGTTTTTAAGGGAAGAAGGACAACAAGCATTTAATATATTTTCTTCCTTAAAAGCAATAAATATTATTTATGGCTTTTTTTATCAGGATTAATAATTCTTGGTGTAGTATGAGCATATGGATCATTAAGATTTTTCAATTCATTTCTCAATTTTCTCGACATATTTATAAAGTCAGCTTTTCTCTTTGCATAAATAATGATATTTAAAATATTTGGATAACTGTAATACTAAAAATTTGAATTTAATTTCAATTTTTACTTTACATTTATATTACATTTGTAGAATGATATTTTTTCTTCCCATAAGTAAGAATATTAAAGATATTTTAGTCAAAGGATATAAAATGATATTTTTTGTTTCCCAGGTATAAGAATATTAAAAAACATTTGACTTTGTTTTTTCATAGAAATAAATCTTAAACAATGTTAATAAGATTTGTTATTAAATACTTTTCAGAATTTTATTAATTGTGGGTTAGTAATAAGCTTTCCATTTTCATTTAAACGAAACTTAAAATGGCAATTCTAGATTTAAAATTACTAAACAGATTTTCTTTTAAAATAAAATTTCAAATATTTTTTTGTGAAACTGACTTTTTAGCTTTTCATTTTTTTTTAATTTTTAATTAGAAATAAAGTTTTAAAATATAAACACAAATATAAAAATTATAAAAAATAATGTTTTAAAACAAACTTTTTATATATAAAGTTAATTTATTTATCGTTAAAATTATATTCATGCCGAAATAAATATTTATTTATTGGAGGCAATTACTAGTCAAATATGTTTGAGATTAATAATTTTTGAACAAACTTTTCTTTTGCTTCTGCATAATTTTACTTTATTTAAAGTACAGACGTCTATGATTCTTTTTATAATACTTTATTATTTTGACATACGTTTTTGACATTTCTTTTCAATTAACTAATTTTGAATGGGATTTATGCATTCTTTAACTATTTGTATAATTAAAATTTCAAAAAGTATTTTATGGTTTTTTAATAAAGAATTTTTTACTTTTATTTTGTTCTTCTAATAACAATTTTGTCTTAAGCAAACAGAAGGAGAGAACATTTATCATTTTAAAAACAACTATTTTAATTGCCAGGATAACTTTTTTTTTTTTAATTTGTAAAAAAAATCATTTAAAGTTAAATTTCTACTTTTTTCTGATCTTTGAATGGAGGGTGGTGAATGCAAATTAACTTTTATTTTTATTTTTTATTTTTAAAGTGTCATAGCATCGGCCGGGACGCGAACCCGCAACCCGGGCAACTGCCTGCAAGTGCAAGGCAGTCGCGCTGACCTCTCGACCACCAATGCAAGACGAATGCAAATTAACTTACATACTAAATTTTATATAGTGAAACAATTTTCATCCACATTCACTTGAAACATTGTATATTATATATAATAACTCATATTTAAGTTTATTTGTTTATTATATTGTAAGTGTACATTAATTTCAACATTTATATATATATTGTAATGGTCAGACTATGATATTTCACAACTTTTAAATTTTCTCTATTTATTTATTTACATAAATTATATGGGTGTAACCTGGCTTTAAGCATCAGGGAATAAACTAGCACATGTATATTTAAAACAATATCTTATTCCAATATAATAATGTAACCATCACACAGCACTATTTGTAATGCTGGACTAAACTGTGGAGAACATAAGTTACTCCCAATGAATGATGGTAGACCATGCAATGTTACATAAAAAAGTAACAAATCATGTAATAATTTATTTACAAGTGTACTTATTAATTGATGTGCAATTTATTTTCTTTAATAAAATTAACAAATCATGTAAACAGTAATTTATTTACAAAGTATCATTAATTAATATGCAATTTATTTATTTAACAAAGTCCTTTAATTTTTATACATCATAGCATCAATATATTTATAGATAATAGACAACATTTGCAGTACATTTAACCCTGACTTCAATAAACTTAATTATAATTCTGCACATGTATGAATTCATAAATAAAACATTTCTTTGACTCACATGCTTCCTAGTACTTACACATACATATGTTTTATATGGGATAAACATTAATACTATCTTTATTACAATAATCATAAGGAGTGGTCTTTTTTAGTTCCTATTCCTAAACATAACTGCTTATATAATATTAACTATTAAGGTATAGTCTTTTGGTCTGAACCCTAACTGAATAAACCTTTTACACAATAATTATAAGGGGTAGTCTTTTGATCCTAAACCTAATTTAATACAACTACAATTTATAGAGAGATAACTCATTCTAAGATTGATCCCTAACTCATTAAACTGATAAGAATGTATTCTCCATATGTGAATATATATAAATTATTAAACATTGAACAAACAACTGCACATATATAAAGCTATCTATACAAAATCCAAGTAACTAAATATAAGTTTAATTACTAACAAATAAGACTATTGGAAATAATTACATAGTTAGCTATATTATTTGTGACTTAGACAATTTAAATGTGTACATTGCATTTACATGATTTATCATTATTACTTTACCTTTTCCTCTTATTATTAACTTATGTAAAATTCATAAACCTAGCATAAATATATAATATATAATAGTTATTTTTTTCTTTTCAAAAAATAATTTTAACAAGTAAAGAGAAGTTATTATAAATTTCATTCCTTTCTTTCTTTGTAAACTAATAATTTCTTCAAAATAATTTATGGATAACAAACATTATTTACAAATTCAGATTAGTTAAACTAAAATACAAATCAGACTTTAAATATAAAACTCACTAAACAAAATAATTGTCAATTACATCTTTTCTGACAAATATTAAAAGCTGATTTACAGTGATAGTATAGTCTTGTAGTTTCTAGCAGTCTTTTAAATAGACTTATTTCTTCATTTCAGCCAGAGTTATTCAAAGTACCATTCAAAGAGTTCCAGACCAGATCTAGCTAACTGTTAGTAGTGTTTTTTCTGTGATGTTTGAATGAAGTAATAACTCAGTATGATCAAGAGATAAAAAAAAACTGATTTTTCTGTCCAAAATTAAGTTGTTTTTTTAAACCTCATTTTAGTTCTTTTTAAAAAAAATAAATTTCATATCATTTTGCTTAGAAAACAAAAAAAAAATTTCTTATTTTTTTTATTGAAATGAATAATGGATTATTCATTTCAAATTCTCAAATTTAAAAACAAAAAATACAACAAAAAAAGTGATTGTATTTATTAAAAATTATTTGAAGAGTCATTGGGCATTTTAGAAGCTGTTTATCCAGTCATTGGTGAGTATAACATTGTTCATCTATACTTTAATATGGCATTTTCTCTGGAGGCTTTTTCTTTCATGAAAAAGCAATTGATATGAGAGTAAATTGTGTTTTATTTTTTTCCAGTTATAAGTAAAGTTTAAGTTGAATTAAATTCTTTTTTTTTTTTTGCAAAGCTCTGTGTAAATATAATGCTTTTGTATAAAACATAGATTTAATGTGATTTCTTTATCCAATAGATTAAACAGCATAAGATGCAAGACTTTAGTTAGTTTTTGTGTTAACAATAATTCCATTTTATTTGGGGGATAAATTTTGCTCTGTTTGTATTTGTATTTGTTTAGCATGTTGCAAGATTATGAGTGGCACTTGATATAGTACATCACATTCTTTGATCTATCTTTCTTTTGTTGTGAGCCTTCAGGTTTATCTTCATGTATTTGGATATTTAATTTTAACAGTTTTCATTTGCTTTCAATTTTTTCAGTAGTTCTATTTCATTATCATCTATTTATGTTAATTCAACAGGTTCACTTTCTGCTATTTGGTCTTTTATTTGAATGTGTGTTTCTTTTGTACATTTTCATTTAATAGTTTTAGTCCAAATTCATTTAAAAGTTCATCAAATATTTTTGGTTCATTCTCTTATTTTAAAAGCAGTTGAGCCTGATCATTGCCCATGATTTGATCCATTGTTTCTTCTTCAATTTATACTTGCTCTTTTTTTCATCACCTAAAGATTTTGCTCTGATTTAAATGGTTTGCAAAAAATATTTATCCATTTTTGCATCTTCAATTCCATCTGTTTTTATCTTCAAACTATGATTTTATATTTTCAAATCAATTCCATCTGCTTTTAGTTAAGTACCATACATTTTTGATTATCTTTTTATTTTTCATAGTTTGATTTATTTGCTCCATCTTCAATTCTGTTTGTCTAAATAATGTCTTAATCGTCTGCATCATGTCTAATTACAATGTTGTTGCAGTATTCTCATGCATTTATTTCTTTATTAATGTTTTTTTTTTTGGTGGCATGAATCATTACCTGGATATAAATTGTCCACATTTAAAGTTGTTAAGTTATCTTCTTCAGAGCTACATTAGAAATATTTGCTTCTATTATTTCCTGGTGCCTTCCATCCTCTTATTTTCATTCTCTATTTTAATAATCCTTCAAAATTTTTAAATGCAATAAATGTATTACACCAGCAACAGTGGTAGATCATTCTCTGGAAAACTCTGGAACACCATGTATACTTGTATGTGTTATTCACAGCACAACTTACTTTGTTCTTTCTTGATTGTTTTTTTTTGTTTTACAATATAATTACAATATAGAGAGAAAATTGGCTGGTCAATCATGATCATTCGTCTAACTCAGGCAAATGGGACTTTACAACAACTAAATATTGAAGCCCTCACCCTGAACAAAACAACAATTTACAATTGCTGGCTTTTGCTATGCAATGGTCAGACTAAAAATTCCAAAATTATTACATTTTCTCTATTTATTTATTTGTGATGCAATAGATGTGATGTGAAGTGACTACTCCTTTCCAGAAAAATTTGTTAGCCACCTTACTTTTTCATTTCATTCCCAATCTTAATGTGAAATGACTACTCCTTTCCAGAAAAATTTGTTAGCCACCTTACTTTTTCATTTCATTCCCAATCTTAAGTTTTTCCCATATCATTATCTGCCCTATCTTATTTCCACAACATCATCTTTGTCCACACTATGACCTTTATATCTAAACCCCCTTTATTTTTTCCCAAACACAGCATAAAAACAAAGTATCCACATTTTGTATAATTATTTTGTTTATATTTATTCTCCCATAAATTTCACTATTTGTGCCCTTTCTGCTTGTAAGCATTTACATTCAATTAGAAGATGTCTAATATTTTTCATGCCTTTCTTATATAACTTGCAGACTAAATCACCCACATTTTTCCATTTATGTGTATAGTCCCTGATTGCTAACAATCCTGTTCAAACCTTAAACAGCAAATTATCTTCTTTGCTATTATCATAAATTAACTCACACCCAATATTCTGTTTATTTTTAAATATCTTTAAACTTTTTTTACTTTCCATACTAGTTCTCTATCTCTCCAGCTCCTATTTTTATTATTGTACCTATTCTTCTATCCCAGTCTTTGCCTCTATAACACTTAACAATCCTTCTAACTCAATCATCCCATTATTTGTATAAGTATACTGACATAAAAATCTTTATCCAAATTTTCTGCATGCTATAATACATTTCTCACTCATCTTGGTGTCTGTTCTTTACTCATAACCCAATTAAATACTATTTTAGCTATACTCTTACTATCCTAAGTTGCAATCTACTGAACATTTTCATTTTGCTTTTTGCATCTCTCTTATAAAAATTTGACTATCCCATTTTTTCTTGAATTGGCTCCTTTGCCATCCACACATCTTCATATAATGCATATCTTCCTACTTCTCTTTGCACTTTTTCTAAGTAATCTAACACCCCATTACTAACTCAACACAACATTACCATATATTAATCCTGCTACTGCTACTCCTTCCTATACAATTCTTGCTACATCATATTTATTATATAAAAACACTGTTAATTTCTTTATCAGTCCCTTTCTTTTCTTTGCCTCATTTATCAGTTTTTTCTCACATTCATCCAAACAACTCCTCTGATTACTTAAAACAATTCCCAAAAAGTTATATCTATTCACCACATTTAACTTTATATCCTTCAATAAAAAATCTTTCTCTTTTCTTTTCCCAGCATTTGTCATCATTACTTATTATTTTTCTTCACTAAATTTAATCTCCATCTCTTCACCTACTTTTGTGCATATCTTCAACATAAATTCCATATCTTCCCTACTTTCCGTGCACAAGATTATATCAGAAAATAAAAGACCTGATAATGTATACACTTTATTGCCATCTATTAATTCTATTTCTACCCCTTTTCCTGGTTTTGCCATTGCTCTCTCCATCTCTCTCAAATATAACAAAAACAAAATAGATAATGTAAGGCATCCTTGCCTTATTCCCACCCCAATCTCTTAATAAGATTTAGCTCCATTCATTCATTATGAAATTGTGCTATTTATATTTTACTCTATTATATGCTGCCTTCTCTATATCTATAAAGACCATATATAACTGCCTAACTGTATTCCTATTCATATCTGTAAGTTGTGTGACTACAAATAAACTATCACCTATATGAATATTCATTTTAAAACCTCTTTGCATTTCTCCCATTATATTATTTATTTATTTAAATTTCACAGGTACCACCTGGCCTTAAGTATCAAGAAATAAATTAGCACATGTATATTCAAAACAATATTTTATTCAATATAATAATGTAACCATTATACAGCCCCATTTGTAATACATGGCTAAATCGGAGAGAACATAAGTTACTCCAAATAAATGATGGTAGACCATGCAATCTTACATAAACAAAGTAATAAATTATGTAATAATAATTTATTTACAAATGATGTACAATTTACTTTCTTTAATTAAATTGGCAAATCATGTAACAGTTATTTATTTACAAAGTATAATCATTAATTGATATGCAGTTTATTTCTTTAATAAGAAATCCTTTAATTTTTCTACATCATAGCATCAACATATTTATAGATAATGTAATCCATTCACTGTACCTTTAACTCTGACTTCAATAAACTTAAATATAATTCTATGCGTGTATGATTTTATAAATATAATAATTATTTAACTTGCATATCTTCTAGTACTTACACATATATATGTTCTATATGGGATAGACATCAATGATATCTTTATTATAATAATCATAAGGAATAGTCTTCTTTTAGATCCTATTCCTAAACATAACTGCTTATATAATAATAATATAGAGGGATTAATTTTTGGTTCTAACCCTAATTAAACCTTCTATACAATAATTATAAGGAGTAACCTTTGATTCTAAATCTAATTTAATACAATTACAATTTATACAGTGATGACTCATTCTGAGATCGATCCATAATTCATTAAACTGATAGGACCCATATGGATGCAGACATATATAAACTATTAAACATTGAATAAACAACACATATATAAATCCATCTAAATAAAATTCAATTTTCAGTAAATCAAATATAAGTTTAACTATGAATGAATGAAACTATTGGAAATAATTACATGTTAACTATATTATTTGTGTCTTAGACAATTTATATGTGTACATTGCATTTACATAATTTAACATTATTTCTTTACCCTTTCTTCTTATTAATAACTTATAAAAAATTCATAACTTTGCATACATATGAGATATATAATAATTATTTTTCTTTTCCAAAAAATAATTTTAACAAGTAAAGAGAAGTTATTCCAAATTCCTTTCTTTCTTTGGTTGTAAACTAATAGTTTCTTCAAAATAATATCTGGATAATAAGCATTATTTACAAATTCAAATTAGTTAAACTAAAATACAAATCAGACTAAATATAAAACTCACTAAAACAAAGTAATTGTCATTTACTTCTTTTCTGACAAATATTAAATGGCAATTTACAGCTATAGTATAGTCTTGTAGTTTCTAGCTCTTAAAACAGGCAAATCTCACTATACGTATTGCCACACATGGCAAGCTAGAGTAATCAATAAATGCCAGAAGGCTTGTGTATAAAATCCCCATCTACTGCCTATTCATCCAATATCCCCAGACTAGTTTCTGGCTTGTGGCCTTTGTCAGTGAGGAGCCTTAGATCTAAGAGCACTGCACCTAGAACTTAGGATCTAATGCAATCCTCCAGCAACCACCTTTTATCTCCATTTAACTACAAAACTATGAGTCTTAAACTAAAAACACCTTAATGTTTTCAATCTAAGTCCATTAGCTTATATAGTCATATTGATCTGAACCCAGTTCACTACCCACACATTTTGGTGTCTTTGGTTCTTTAATAACCATAGCCACCACTATCCTATTAGTTATACACAAGCATAAGAAGTGGTGGTCATGTGATGTTTATTGGCTTAAAACCAATCCTACCTAATAGGATAGTGGTGGCTATGGTTATTAAAGAACCAAAGACACCAAAATATATGGGTACTGAACTGAGTTCAGACCCATATGACTATATAAGCTAATGGGCTTGGATTGAAAACATTAAGGTGTTTTCCGTTTAAGACTCATAGTTTTGTAGTTAAATGGAGATAAAAGATGGTTGCTGGAGGGTTGCATTAGATCCTAAGATCTAGATGCAATGCTCTCAGATCCAAGGCTCCTCACTGATAGAGGCCACAAGCCAGAAACTAGTCTGGGGATATTGGATGAGTAGGCAGTAGATTGGGATTTTATGCACAAGCCTTCTGGCATCCATTGATTACTCTACCTTGCTGTGTGCGGCAATACGTATAATGAATTTTGCCTGTTTTAACAACAATTATACACAAGCATAAGAGATGGTGGTCATGTGAAGTTTCTAGCTCTCTTTTAAATAAGTCTCTTTTTTCATTTAAGTCAGAATTATTAAAGTATCATTCAAAGTGTTCCAGACTAGATCTAGCTAACTGTTAGTTGTGTTCTTTCTTTTTATTCATAAAGCATAGATGAATATCCTGTAGGATTTGAATGAAGTAATATCCCAATGTCACATCCAAAATTTAGTTTCTTTCTTGAACCTCATTTTAATTTCTTTTTTAAAATCGAATTTGCATATCATTTTGCTTAAAAGAGAAAAATCAATATTTTTTTATTGAAATAAAAAATGGATTGTTCATTTCAATATATATAACATTCAAATAAATATTTCAAAATACTCTCTAATCTAGATAAAGCAATAGTTAGTAAGAGTAGAGCAACCATCTATTCTTATGCCTTATTTATTAATATAAAAGCTTGCCTAAAACAATTTGGGTAGAAATAATAAATTTTTAAATCAATCATACAACGTATTTAAATAGGTTTTGAATTGATTTCTTATAATAGTTGACAAACCCTGAGAATTTTCTCAATTTAAACATTATTAACAATGATTCAAACAAATGAAAATATTGTTGACAGTGTTTAAATTGAGAAAACTCTCGGTCTTGTCAACTATTATAAGAAATCAATTTGAAACATATTTAGATATATTTCATGATTAATATAAATATTCATTTTTTCTAACCTAAGTATTTTAGACAAGTCTCTATATTAATAAATGAGACATGAGAATAGATGGCTGCTCTATTCTTGTTAATTGTTGCCTTATGCTAGGTTAGAGACTATTTTAAAATATTTATTATAAAATAATATGAGTTTTTTAATCTCAAATGTTATATATAAACATTGAAGCACTGGAGTTAATCAATTGTTTAAATATATATGATAGAATACTCTCAGTGCTTATATATATATATATATATATATATATATATACTGAGAGTATTCTATATATATATATATATATATATATATATATATATATATATATATATATATCATTTGAGATTAAGATTCATAATACTGTACAATAAACATTTTAAAAATATTCTCAAATCTAACATAAGGCAATAATTAAATCTTATTCAATAATTATAATCAAAGTGTTAAAAGATAATTCAATTTTATATAATTGATTATTAGTTTAATAACTATTAACTACCATAATTCATCTGGCTATTATATAAAATTTACTTTGAATTTTTAGCAATGTTGACAAAGGTATGCTTATAAACTTAAGAACTCCAAGAATAAGTGGATTCATTGTATTCTTAATTCTTTGTTCAACATTTAAAGTGCTTTTAATTCAAAGCCTGAAGGAGAGTAACTCACTTTGTTTACATACCTTCCAATGAGCTCTGCAATGTAAATAAGCTATTAAAAAACAGAGTGGTACCACCTGTCCTTTTGCATTGTGTGTCTTTATGCTTACTTTATTTATATAATTCTCAATAGTATATATACTTTTCATACATTAATTTATTTCTACCAAACTGCACTGTTTAAGTTAATATGAAAAGGTAAAATAGATTCAGCACTATGCATTCTGGAAACAATATGCTGAAAGATGGCTCAGTGCATTTAAGACTTCTTGTTAGTTTTATTTTACCTTTTCATATTAACTTGAACAGTGCAAGTTTGGTAGAAATACATAAAACCCCATCCAGAGAAGATCAGTGCCATTCAAAGCTTCCCCAAATCAACTAAGAAAAAGCAAATTAGATCACTTTTATGCTTATGTGATTTAGAGCAAACCAAGTTAACCTTTCCTGATTTTAATGAACTATTTATTGTCCAAACAGATAGTAATGGATTCGGATTAGGAGTAACATTGTCTCAGATCTAGGAAAATGGCCAACCTGGAGTTCTCTACTTTATTACCAGCTCTTGAAGGGTCCAGAGATCAATTGCATAGCTACTGTAAAGGAAACACTAGCAATAGTGTAGGTCTTCCAGAAGTTTTGACAGATGCTACTCAGATTGGAGGTGATAGTGATCACTGATCACAAAATACTTGAATTCTATCTGACCAATAGTTGCCTAATCAGATGGAGTTTGCTATTATAGGAATTCAATTACAGCAAGTTGAAACCCATGTAGGTCAGAACAAAATCATTTATTGGTAGATAATGCCTATGTTACAAATGTCAATATGACAACTAATAGTAATGTAGAGAATGAGTTGGAAAACCTACCCAAGATACAATTTAATGACCCAGAGATAAACCCACTCATGAAAGTTTTAATAGGGGAGGAAGTTTTGAATGCACCTAAGGATCTTACTCATTTCAAGTTATAACAACAGATCTTACTATACAGAATTAATTGTGATGCTGATGAGTAGAGTGTAGTAATACCAAAACTTTTACAAGATCAAGTCATTTTTGACACTGTCTATATGGGCATTACACTGCCTACAAAACAGAGCACACTCTTAAAAGTTGGTTTTACCAGCCAAAAATATACAAGGACATCTTGAGATGACTCCAAGACTGTCAAATTTGTTTGAAACCCAAGCCAGTAAACCAAAACTATATTAACTTGATCAAATTGATTATACCAGAAAGACCAAATGAGGTTCTAGTGTTTGACTATTATGGGAATCACCCTCATTTAACAGACAAAAATATTTATTAGTCATCTACAATCCCTTTTCCAAATATGTTGCTGCTCACCCAATATCCCAAGCCAATACTAGGCCTATGATCAAAGTATTGGACATCCTCCAATTCCTGGTGATAGGAAAGCCTAAGGCCATTTAAATTGATTATGGTATTCCTTTCTTATCCAAGGAATGGAAGAAATGGATGAAAAAATCAAGAATCAAGCATGTGCAGACCTCCATTAGGAATCTACAGTCAAACCCATGCAAATGCATCATGTGGAAACTTGGATGTTTGTGTAGGACAGAGTTAGAGTGGTGGATAAAGCATATAAAACATGAGATCAATTACATCAATTAAAATGTGAATAAATCAACCAGATCTGCACCTCTCTGACTACATCTCCACCAAGCTACACCTGTGCTATTCAAAAAGTACAAACCTATAGCCACTAAACTCATGATTAATAAAGAAAAGGATATATTACAAGCTCAAGAGTGACTTACCACAAAGACAAAATATAGGAACCTAAATGTGAAAAGGTTCACACAAAGGCAAAATATAGGAACAAAAATGTGAAAAGGTCCACACATAAATTTAAAATTGATTCAATGTTGATAAAAACTCCACACCCCAGTAAACTGCAGCAAAGTAAATATTACAAATTGTATAATGCATATGAAAGACCATATACATCAAGCAGGCAGGTTCCATCATATTTTGGGCAAACCAAGAGGAAAATATCTGAGGCATGTATAATGTCTGCATCTTAAAGCCATACTTTCATTGTTAACAATAATTTGTAATAACATCATTAAATTGCTAATATATCTGAAATAGAAAAAAAAACAAAAAAGGGGGTAACCTTTAAAAGAAAAAAGAGGGTAACCTTCTGACAAAGTACATAAGTGAAGGAGATTGCATCAAATAGAATTGAAACAACAATGGCAATATAAGCATATATATATATATATATATATCAATAATACAGTCTAACTAGAAGGGAGAGAATTTCCCCAAATCAGCTGCATAAAAATGAATGAAACAGTCAATAAGTAGGCATAGCAACCCTTTACTAAGCCCAAAATAATCATACATTTTTAGCACACAAACATACTTATAAGTGTTAGAATTTAAATGTGGATTAAAATTTTAACCCTGTAAGGTGAGTATTGTAAGGATGACTTACAACTGACAAACATGCCTGCCCTAATTTCTCCAACATTTTAAATCATGCCAACTATGATCAAATAATCTATTCTACATTAATACCTACACACACAACCACTGTGCCAAACAAACTACTATTTTATTTTGAGAGATGGATTTTTTTCTCTTTACATTTTCTAAGCAGTAAAAATTAATATGTACACACATACATCTAATATCACTAACAACAAAATTTTTAATTAACTTACTATTAAGACTGACTTAAGCAAAGATTAAGCTAAAAGGATAATGACTTGAAGACAAACTAGTTGCCAGGTGTCCAAATTTGAAAATGGAAAACAAAAAAACATTGTAATTAATATTTATAGTTCTGCAACAATGAACAATCAAAGTTAGCATGGGAAAAAAAGCCATCTTGTAATTCTCACTTTCTCTTTAATAACTGAATGGTCTGAATAATAAGAAGAAAACTTCTCAATAGTTATGTTTGCTAAAGAACAAGAAAATAAACAAGATGGATTCTGATGTTTGATGTTAAATAAAAAAAACTTTCATCACCAGAATAAGAACTAATTTTAGCAATTTATGTAAATGAAAACTTGGCTGCATAAATGATAGAAGTAGACCAAATAGTCTAAATATACTGTGAAAGACTGAGAGAAAGAAATTACTAAGAAAGGAGGAAAAAGCAATTTGAAACCATCAACAGAGATTTGATACTTTTTTCACATCATTTTCCAATGCACAGAAGCTACTATATAAATAATTGTAAATGTTATAAAAGATACTGCAATGTGGTCTGGCTAGAAAGGAAATATATCATAGGTGACTGATGTCAACTTCCATGCCATTAGAAATGTGATTGTCTGTGCAAGCTGTCTATCTCATTAAATGATAGTGACTTATTGGTCTCCAGTGGATTTTCTACCATGCATTTTAAAGAAAGAATTGGATAGTGCCTATGATTTAACTTGGACTGCACACATGTCAGCCAAGCCACTGGACAAGAACATCATGTCCAAAGATTTGATACTAAAATTCATTAACTTTTACCCATGGAGAATGCTTGCTTACCTTTAAAAAAATTATTTTTTTTATTGATTTGTGTAATTTTTTTATTTCACTATTTGTAATTTTAAATCTTTTGAGTTTTTGTTATTATTCCTTTTCAAATTGGTTACTTATGCTTCAGAAATGGGAGTGTTCATTTTGAGTATATAGGTGGGAAGTAATTGAAATAAGAAAATGTTTATTTGCAGGCCCTTCTAGAAGTTTGATACTGCTCTTCTAAAGTGATATAAATTAAGATTTTGACTTATCCAACATTAATTGTACACTTTAGACTAAACAGAATTGCATTATTCATTAATAGTTCTTACTAAAACTTAGATATAGTTACTTTATTCTAGATGTATGATTAATCAGCTCAAATAAATAGCTTTTTCTTTTTCATAAATTTATTTTGACCTATATATGTACACCTGGGTCTCATTTTATGTGGTAGATAGGTTCCACAGAAAACCCACATTAAAAAAATCACACAAAAATAGACTTAACTTACCTTGAAAAATGGGGGATAGGTACTGTAATTTTCAGAATTTGCATAAAAGCAAAGCAACAAGAAAAAAATACTTTAAAATTCACATTAAAAAAACAAGCAAATAAAGTATGACTAATAAAAAATTTCAAATATTTGAAAAAAATTAATACAAAACAAACTTTTTTTTTTAACTGCAGTATTTAATTTTACATTTTTCATACATATTTTAATCATTACCACTAGCATTTGTTTGTAAACTGGTAAGAAATCAGACTCAATGTGATGTGATGTATTGTAGCTTCTCCTTAAATGAAGTCAAGAATCTCTCAGCAATTATGCAAAGAAAAACATGTTAGCCACTTTATTTTTATTCGTGATGTGATGTACAACAAGCATCACTTTCGGTCTTAAGCTGTGTTAATGGTTTTCTGTTTCTATATTAAAAAAATGAATTTGCAATCAAAACAAAAAGATTATACATTATCATTAGAAAGATTATTTTCAGTTTATAAAATCTTCATTTTTTATTTTAAAAATCGAAAAGATTATTTATTTCTGTTATATATAACAAAATAAGTTTTAGAAGTTTAAATTTTTTGAATATTTATTGCGATATTTTTATATGTAAGTATAAATCTATTATTATTATTTACTCATGAGTATAAATAGGTTATTTACATAGAAGCTAAAATTCTAAATACAGCTTCAGGCCATATTCACATTAGCTGCTAATATAATGTTATATTTTTGAAGAAAGAAAAAGTATTTCAAGTGAAAATAAGTTATTAATAATTTAAATTTCTTGATATCTAATAAATATAGTGAAATATGAAAGATATTAAGAAGAAACATGAATTACATAATTTCAAAATTGCATTAAAATAATCCGCATAAAATGAGACCCAGGTGTGTATATATATATATATTGTAACAGGCACATACGACATTACATTATTTTTTTTTATTAAACATGAAAAAATAAAAGTTCACAAATAAAACTTCTTTTTTAAGAATTAAAAATTGAAAATTAAAAAATCATCTTAAACTCGTATATATATAAAATTGCACAGATGAAAACAAATTATTAAAATAAAACTTTATTAAAAATAGAAAAAGTATTTTAAAAGCAAAAACTTAAAAAGATTTAGAGATAAAAATATATCTTTAATTTTGGAAAACACATTAATTAATCATAAAATGGAAATGATTGTTTTAATTAGTCAAATGTAAACTAGCCCTTGGGCATTTAAATGTATAAGCAGCGGTCAGATAGGAAAACAATAGAAACTAATGGCCAATGAAAGAAATCCATCAGGAAATTGGACCTCAATGGAAGGATCATCATCATCAATGACATAATGTCCATTGGATCCTAAAGTTACACATAAAAGAAAAAGTTTGGAAATAAAATTTTTAGTGAGTAAAGAAAATTTAAGAGAAGACGGAAATGTATTAAGTCAAAGAGTTGGAGGTGAAGGGATTGAAAGATGCACTTTCAATTCCTTCAGTTGTTATAAAAAAAAGAAGAAGAAAATGAAACATCGCTTTTCCTATATTGAGGACCACAGGATCATTGGGGATTTAACACTGGATTCCAAATGGCAAGCAACGGATAACTAATGAACATTTCTAAAACTGTAAGCATGTTATGAACTTAAATGAATATCAATTTGAAAACACTAAAAACTTTAAAATATAAACTTTCCCAGTATTTAAATAATTGCAATAGAATCCTATCTGACCAACTTAATTTATTAATAAGTAATTTTATTTAATGTATTTCTTTTGTAAAATCATTTCCATTTATTTATTTTGTTCTTTAAGTTTTTATTATGATTTCTGTTTTTCATTAAACTAAATTATATAAATGTTAAATTTAAGTCGAGTGTGAATGGTATATAGATTTGTAAAGTTATATTAGGGGAGGGTAGTCTTAGGTTATTCATTTCATAGTTGAATTGGGTCAATGGATTGGATATATTGGTGTAATTAGTAGATGTAGTACGAGGTTCACTATGGGCAGAATCATTTTATATGCCGCACACTCCCGTTTGGCCTATGGAAGGAATTATAAGACGGAGACCGCAGTTCTTTCCTATGGAGTTTTTTTTATTGCTCTTCTCATCAGATAGATGTAGTATTCCTATCTGGATGAGAGTCAGTTTCTTTTCTTAACCTATATTTGTGCTGTCGTATTCGTATTACATTGAATACATCAATATATCAGATAGATTGACGTTGGTTTAACTGCGAACTTTTGGCCTAAGGTTAAATAAGGGATAAAATATTTTCTTTTCAAATGCAATCTATGTAGTCTATTCATACTCGACACTCTAAATAAAAATGCATTAAATTTAAGTTGGGTATAGATGCTTGCATGGATTCGTTATTGGTTAATTATGTTTTGGTTTTCATATTTGATCAAAATATATAGACATTCAATAAATAAGGATACCTTACGGTGAGTATCTAAAATGTATTTATTCAGATGTCTTTTAAGTTATTGGTGTCAATGCAGCATCTTATGATGAATGCCATTGGGTGTCTTATAAATTTCCCTCTGCATGTCCATCAATGACTTTATATTTTGATCATTTACGTTTCTTTTGGAATGTTTTTAACCGTGTAATCTATATAACCGATTTATACTCAACATTATAAACAACTTTTATAAATCCATCTGTGCGAACTTATAATAGTATAAAAATTAAAATGTAAATTAAAATCTAAAATAAAAGTTAAAAATAATGTTAAATGTTAAAGTAAACATACTAAAATAATAATGTTAAATTATATATATATATGTGCATAAATAAATGTTTGTGTGTTAATTTCTGGCAGTGGCTTATTTTATTCTTTTTTAAAAAATATTCTTAGATAAGAATTTATAAAATATAAATCTCTGCTGTTCCACTGACCTAGTGATAATGGTCTAATGACCGGAATCAACCAATATAAATTTTTTTTAACTTACGTATCTGCCTACTATATAAATTTTCTAGGTTCAAATGCCTAGATGGCGCCCTTGTAGTGCATATTACGGTAAGATTCATCTTCACTTTCTTTCTGGATCGTTATAATATATATATATTGTACCGGATATGTTAATGAAGACGTCATACCAGCCTCTTAGGCAGAGAAGAAAATACTCAGAGAGTATGTATGTCCAAATGATAGCTATAAAATATATAACTAGCATTACATTTCCAGGACATAACTTCTTCTCTGGATGCTGACTTTAACACCAATCATTCAAAGCACTGTTTTGTTTTGGAAGAAATATTCTGGGCACCAGTTAACTACCCCAAAGGGTGAATTAACATGCTTCAAACGATGGCAAACTAACTCAGTGCCTAAGATTATCCCATGACTATTTCAATCAAAACTACAACAACCCTTTACTAAATTTAACTAGTGGTAAAATTTACTTAATTAATGATAAAGAATTGACCGACAGATATTAAGTTTGAAAGTCAATTTATTTTAATTGACATTTATTATACTAATTTTAAATACTTTTATAAATCTTATTTAACTAATATAACACTGTTATAATGATCATGCACATTCTTAATTCCCACACTATAATATCATATAACGAAGCATTAAATAATATTTGAAATTTAAAAACACACACATCAATAGTTCATCTATTTATGCTATAGAGTTCATTATTACTTGACTCTGGGAGGCTTCAAACTAATGCGATGGCTACTTTAGAAATGAGAATAAGAAAAATGTTATTACCTAGGATTTTAGAATGTGGACTTCTTGCTGTTTGTTGTGAACGTTATTTTATAGGATTTTGTTTTCTTTCTGGTTGCTGCTTTAAGTGAGAATATTTCCAGCCTGCTGGGACATTTCTTGAGGAGTTTTATTATTATTCATTGGCACTATTATTGGAGACAGTTAAAAATTGATGGTAGATTTCAAGTTGTTAAGCAAGCATTATCCTTTTCCAGGCAAGTTGGATGTTCACTGGACTCAGGCTAGAGAAAGTCGTATAATTCCAACACCGATTAGCACTGCATTTTTGATTCTGGATACACTTATTGATTGAATTATTAAAGAACTCAACTCAACTATTTTCTCAATCTTTTCTCAACTTCAATTGTAATCTCAACTGATTGTCCGATAAAAAACTGGACTATTTATACTTAAGGCCTGTTGTCATTTTGATGTCCTCCAGTGATATCTGTTATCAAAGTTCCTTCTTTGTTTTTAATTGTGTTATTTTGATAAGCTTTTAATTATGTGTTTTTGAAGATCGTTTAATTAGCAGCCATGCAAACATGTTTTTACATTTTTAATTAGTAGCCATCGCTGTGTTTTTTAATGATAATTTTCTATATCATATTTTTTTAATATTTAATACGCATACATTTATTATATTTACAATCGCACATATATATTTTACTATTAAGCTCACATTAATTCATCATTTATGCATATATATAATTTATGATCAATTCACTATTTAGTTTTTAAGATGACTCTTTTTTTTTCTTTAACTTAAATAAAAAGATATTTATATTTTTAAACTTTAAGTAATATTTCAACTAATAATAATAATAAAAAACTCTTTAACTTCTTTTATAAAACTTTTAGTTTGTCATTTTAAAGCAAACCCCCTCCCCCCTTGTAAATTTTATTTCAAAAAACTCTTTGACGTTTAATTTTACATTTCAAAAACAAACTGCAATAAAAAAAACTCTTAAACTTTTACATACTATTTTCTTTTAACAACTGTATTTTATTTTAATAATTTTTAGACAAAATTATTATATGTTCCAACATAATATTGGTACAATATATATATGGGGGGTGGTCATTTATTCAAGAACTGAATAGCAATACTTATATAGGTAGATAACTTCCATATTTCTCCATTCTTTTTTATTTCATAAATAATTTCATATGAATAAAGATAGACTAAAAGACAAATAACTTCCAAGATGCATTTCATGCTGAACCAATACTCATCAGTTGGACTAGGTCGTCATCTCTCATATATATATATATATATATATATATATATAAAATCAAAACTACCCCAAATCCAAAATTCAACCAGACCAGCATAAAAATAATATTACAACACAACCAAAGGTTTCACTGCTACAAGCAGACTTCTCAAGTGTAAAGAACTACAAAAACTACACATATATATATATATAATATTAAAAATTACCCACAAATCCATTCACTTCCCATCCAACCTTAATATTAAAAAAACTCTTAAATAAGTTAATTGCTTCAGAATAATAAATTTTCAATAATAAAAATTCTTTAATTCTTCTTTTGATTTCATTTCTCTCAAAGAAGACAACCTTAGCTTCATCAAAATCAATTAACTTATTTAAGAGTTCTTTTAATATTAAGGGTGGATGGGAAGTGAATGGATTTGTGGGTAATTTTTAATATTATATATATATATATAGTTTTTGTAGTTCTTTACACTTGAGAAGTCTGCTTGTAGCAGTGAAACCTTTGTTTGTGTTGTAATATTATTTTTATGCTGGTATGGTTGAATTTTTGGATTTGGGGTAGTTTTGCTTATATATTGATTAGTTTAGCTTTATGCTTGTAATGTTTATATATATATATATCTTTATTCCATGAAGAATATTTATGTAGAGCAAATTGTCTCATTTTTATTTCCAAGCACAAATTTACTTTACTCCCAACTTTTACATTATCAACTTTTTGATAAATATGTAATGATTATTACTAATTATTTATTAAACTAGAGATTTTCTCTAGCACAGATATAAACTTTAATCCAAGTTAAAGATTAATATATCTGATTTTCAGCCCACCCACATGGGTATATACGTTTCTCTTTCTCCTATGGGTAATATCTTTTTTATAGATAGACAACTTCAATACTTATATGCTGAGTCAAATATGATTATAAATAACATCACTAGTAAGATAGATTTAGGATTGTTGAATTATTAATTTTTTGTTATACATATTATTTGAAATCTTTTATTTAGTTTTGTGTATACATTATTCTGATTTTTTTTTTTTTTTCTTGTAAGTAAAGATTGCCAAGGCATGGATTTCTATCATGGGAATTGGGAAGGGGGAATTTATTTCATTAAGCTCTCAAAGTGATAGAAAGTCATCCTTGCTATCTCACCATTCTACAAATTATTTCATCATATATTAATAAATGTTACTGAGTTGTTGAAATCAATCTGATCTCTACTTGGTCATCATCACAGTGCACTTACACTTCTAAGTAAATTGGTCATCATTTATAATATTTACACCACTAAATAAATAAGTTGGTCTATAATATCCACACCCCACTAAATAATTATGCTGAGTATGTATATATTAATCAATTATATCCACACACTGGTCCTCATGCATATATTGATGTTTGGAATATTCTAGTAGCATATGTTTATTAGTCTTCACTTATACATAGGCACATTGGTTTGTAAGTTAAATAAGTCCATCCCTAAAGAGAACTGATTGCAAATTCTTTCTGATTTCAAATCCTGAGGCATAATGGGGCCTGAAAGGGGGAATGAGATGAGAATGAACTAGTCTAAACTGCATCTAAATTCTACTAGTAAATATTGAGCTACCATGCTGAAAGTGGGTATAGTCATGTTCTAAGCATTTCATTATGCCATCACTAACATCCTACCTGAAGACTCTGGTCTGACAGTAATGAGGTGCATTTCTCTTTCTTGTGTCATCCGTGGTCCTGTTACAATATATATATATATATAAATTATTAATCAATGTCTGTATTCCAATTATAATAAAATATATATAATTATTCAAAACAATCCAATAATTAATACAGTAAAAAATATTTTAAAAACAAATATATACCATAATTTAATAGAAGTACTTTCAACTATCTATGTAGTCATTATCAACTAGATTCAAATTGTATTACAAAAAACCATTACAAATATAAACAAAAAGAAATATGTCAGTCAATTTTCCCACAATTCATTAATTTTTATATTGGCAGCCTGTCTATTTATCAAATGTTGCTTTTCACTTTTTATTAAGATAGCTTCTTTAATTTTGCGTTTATTATTATTTCTTTCAATACACAAAATCTTAACTTTATTAAAATCAAAATCAAAACCATAATTACATGTTACATTATGATCAAAAAATACTGAAGGTGATATGTCATCATTTCTAAGATTCTCTTGTCTTGATTTTTGTACTCGTTTATATAACAACAAATGCTCCTTTGATCTTTTCTCCAATGTACATTGAGATTCACCTATATATGCATTTCCACAAACACACAGCCATTTATATATTGCACAACTTTGATTTAAAATACTACATCTATTTTTTGAATTATTTATCAATCTATTTAATTCAAAAAATAGATGTAGTATTTTAAATCAAAGTTGTGCAATATATAAATGGCTGTGTGTTTGTGGAAAGGCATATATAGGTGAATCTCAATGTACATTGGAGAAAAGATCAAAAGAGCATTTGTTGTTATATAAACGAGTACAAAAATCAAGACAAGAGAATGTTAGAAATGATGACATATCACCTTCAGTATTTTTGGATCATAAGGTAACATGTAATTATGGTTTTGATTTTGATTTTAATAAAGTTAAGATTTTGTGTATTGAAAGAAATAATAATAAACACAAAATTAAAGAAGCTATGTTAATAAAAAGTGAAAAGCAACAATATAAAAATTAATGAATTGTGGGAAAATTGATGTATGACGTATTTCTTTACATTTGTAACAGTTTTTTGTAATACAATTTGAATCTAGTTGATAATGACTACATAGATAGTTAAAAGTACAGTTGAAAGTACTTCTATTAAATTGTGGTATATATTTGTTTTTAAAATATTTTTTACTGTATTAATTATTGGATTGTTTTGAATATATATATATAGAATACCTCCAGTGCTTTAACATATATATATATATATATATATATATATATATATATATATATATATATATATATATATATATATATATATATATATATAATTTGAGATTAAGAGTCATAACTCCATACAATAAATATCTTAAAATACTGTCTAATCTAGCATAAGGCAATACTTACATCTTATTTAATAATTATAATCAAAGTGTTGAAAAGATTTTATCTTCAATCTATAACTGGTTATTAATTTAATAACTATTTAGTGCCATTATCTAACTGACTGTTATATTAATTTCATTCTGAATTTTCAACAATGTTGACAAAGATATGCTTGTAATCATTAAAGCACCAAGATTCGGTGGAATTATTCTAGTGTTGATCCTTTATTCAACATTTAGAGTGAAGGAGAGTGATTTACTCATTTTGTTTACATAGCTTCTAATGAGTTCTATAATATAAATAAAGCATTAAAAGACAGAGTTAAACTATCTGTGCTTTAGCACTGTTAGTATTTATGCTTAGTTTACTTACTTAATTTTAAATGAAATAGTGAGTTTGATTTATTCCTTATATAAATGTATAGAATAAAATACTAAATATAAATACCAACAATATTAAAGAACAGTTTGTATCTTGGAAGCTACAGTTACTTCCATTTCATTCACATATAATCTGAGTTATAATTATTATTTAATATATATAATAGTTATTCATATATATAAATTAAAATTTCATATAAAAAAATAAAAATAATAACGTAGTTATTAGTTATAATTGAGATTAGTGCACATTTATATATTTGTTACTGCGTATAATCACTCATTCATATTCACTCAAAAATTAAAATAACAAAATCCTTTACTCTATCTTTTTTATCTTTTAAATAAAATTAGAATGTCAGATATTTATCACAATTAAACATCTCTGTGGGTGATTTTTTTCTTTAAGAACTTTTTTCTATAGAAACATAAATAGTAGTTTAGTTACCATAAGACTATGGCCTCTCTAATTATTTTGATGTTTTTAAGTTCATATTTTATATATTTAGTAAACTTTTCAAACTTTAAAATTTTCTGATGCAATACAAGAATATTTTATAGTTCTTTTTTCAATTATTACTACTAAATTGATAACTTTCATTTTATTTCTTAAGGAAGATAATTTAGAAATTTTATTAAATTATATAAAATTTCTATTTTTTTTTTTTTAAGTGTCATAGCATCGGCCAGGACGCGAACCCGCAACCTGGGCAATTGCCTGCAAGTGCAGATAGTCACGCTGACCTCTCGACCACAAATGCAAGACAAAAATTTCTATTTTTGCATATTATTATACAAAGTGTTGCGCTATATCAAAATGTTAAAAGAATAAAAGAAATAAATAAAATGTATTTTTAATAAACTTGAAAATCCTTTTTATCATGTCTGAACAGAAATAAAAAAAAATATCTGTGGTTATATTGTAAAATTTATTAAATTTATGAATTTTAATGTTTTTATTTTTGTTTGGTTATATTTTGTATTTAACTTATTTTAAAATTTCAAAAATAGTACCATTGTTATAAAAAAATAAATAATAATAAAACCTCCTTGTTTTTTTTTTAAAAATATGGTTTCAAATAATTACTCATACATGAAAAAAAATGTAATTATATATATATTGTAAGGATGTCTTACAAACAATAAACACACCTATCGTAATTTCTCCAACATCTTTAATCAAACCAACTGCTGATCAAATAATCTATCCTACATATATATTTACACTAAACATGTATATAAACATGCACAAACATTGCACAAAACAAATTACTATTTTTTTTTGTTTTGAAGATGGATTTTTATCTTTTAAATCTATCCTATATATATATAACTACATTAAACATGTATATAAACATGCACAAACGTTGCACCAAACAAATTACTATTTTTTTTATTTTGAGAGATGGATTTTTTTCTTTTACAGCTCTAAAGCAATAAAAGTTAATATATATATACACGTGTCTAATATCACTAACAACAAAATTCTCAATTAACTGATGAGCAAAACTGACTTAAGCAAAGATTAAGCTAAAAGGATAATGACTTGAGATCAAACTAGTTGCCAGGCGACAAAATTTGAAAAAAAAAAAACATTTTAATAAATATTTATAGATCTGCAACAATGAACAAGCAAAGTTAGCATGGGAAAGGGAAAGCCATCACGTGATTCTCACTTTTTCTTTAACAACTGAATAGTCTGCATGAGAAAAAGAAAACTTCTCAACAGTTATGTTTGCTAAAAAAAACAAAAACAAGATGGATTCTGACGTTCAATGTTAAAAAAGGAAAAACTTTCATTACCAGAATAAGAACTAGTTGTAGCGATTTATGTAAATAAAAACCTGGATGCATAAATAATAGAAGTAGACCAAAAAGTCTAAACATACCATGAAAGACTTACAGAAAGAAATTACTGAGAAAGGATAGAAAAAAATCATTTGAAATCATCAGAAACAATTTGATAGTTTTCTCGTGTTACTTTCCGATGCACGGAAGCTACTATAATTGTAAACATTACAGAAGATACTACAATGTGGTCTCGGTAACAAGGAAATACACTGTAGGTGACCGATGTTGACTTCTATGCCATTAGAAATATGATTGTCTGTGCAAGATGTCTGTCTCATTAAATAACAGTGAACATCGGTCTCCAGTGGATTTTTTGCCATGCATCCTAAAGGAACAACTGGACAGTACCTATGATTTACTAACTTGGAGTGCACACATGTCAGCCAAGCCAGTGGATAGGTACATCGCGTCCAGATATTTGGTACCAAAATTCATTGATTGTTAACAGTGGCCAGTGCTTCCTTACCTCAATAAAATTATTTTTTTATTGATTTGGGTAATCTTTTTTTTCACTATTTGTAATTGTATACCTTTTGATTTTTTTTTTTGTTAAAATTCGTTTTCAAATTTGGTTACTTACACTTCAAAAATGGAAGCGTTCATTTTGAGTATATAGGTGGGAAGGAATTGAAATAAGAAAATGCTTATGATATTAAATAAAATTTAAATTTGCAGTCTCTTCCAGAAGTTTGATATTGCTCTTCTAAAGTGATATAAAGTAAGATTTTGACTTATCCAACATTAACTATACACTTTAGGCTAAACAGAATTGCGTTATTCGTTAATAGTTCTTATTAATACTTAGATATAGTTATTTTCTTCTGGATGCATGATTAATCAGCTCAAGTGAATGGCTTTTACCTTTTCATTAATTTTTTTTGACTTATATAGATATGGGGAGTCATTCATTCAATAACTGGATAGCAATACCTCTATAGTGAATCAAATGTGACTATAAATAATGTCACTAGTAAGATAAATTCAGGATTGTTGAATTATTAATTTTTCATCATACATATTATTTGAAATCTTTTATTTAGTTTGTATATATATCGTGCTGAATTATTTTTTTCTTGTAAATAAAGATTACCAAGGCATAAATTTCTATCATGGGACTTGGAAAGGGGAAATTTATTGCATTACGCTTTCAAAATGATAGAAAGCCATCCTTGCTATCTCACCATTCTACTTGGAAATATTATTTGATCATATATTATTTGTTGTTTAATAAATGTTACTGAGTTGTTGAAATCAATCTGATCTCTACTTGGTCTTCATCAATAACATTTACACCACTAAATAAATAAGTTAGTCTATAATATCCACACACGACTAAATAATTATGCTGAGTACCCACACACTACTCTTCATGCATATACTGATGTTTGGAATATTCTAGTAGCATATGTTCATTGGTCTTCATTTATATATATATATAGGTACATTAGTTTTTAAGTTAAAAAAATTCATCCCTGAAGAGAGCTGATTGTGAATTCTCCCTGAGTTTGAATACTGAAGTGTAATGGAGCCTGAAAGGGGGTGAGATGAAGATGAAATAGTCTAAACTGTATCTAAATTCTATTAGTAAATATTGAGCTAATATGATGAAAGTGGGTGTAATCATGAACTAAGGATTTTGTTGTGCTATTGCCAGCATCCTATCCAAAGACCCTAGGTCTGACAGTAGTAAGATGCACTTCCTCTTTCTTGTGTCATCTGTGGGTCCCGGCACTGTTACAATATATATATCCTTGACAATAACTACAAGAAAGTACCTGGAAATATTGGAAGTATTATATGTAAATATTAAAATATATGGATTCATAGAAATAAAAGTTTTAAAAAGGATTTTTTAAAAAATAATTTTCATGTATGTGAGCTTATTTTAGAACTGAATATTGATGGTTAGGATTGATTTTTTGTATTTAGTTTTTTCCTGGGGCAATCATTCTCATAATTTCTTACCAATTCCTATTTTTAAATTGTAAGCAATTATTTATCTTTAATTAAAGGAAGAAATAATAAATTTTTGTCAAATGATATTTTCCAAATAATTTACTGGATTTTATGTTGCAAAGAAAATTTATTCAGAAAAATTGTTTATATATAAACAGTCTTAGCTATACAAGATGAATAATTGAGATTACATTGTGTATATGTTTAAAAAAATACAGTAATTGGTAAAAGAACCAGCATGACTTGGTAGACAAGAATAAGTGATAAGCATAACTCATTACAGGTTAGAAATCTGTCTTATGAGAGACCAGGATGCTGCATGTACATATAGCAGAGAGATTTTTTCTCTTATTTTTAATTATTTCAACTTTATTTTTGAAATTATTTGAGTGTCTTCTACTGTTACTATAGAGAAATATGCACCTTGTACATCATAATATAAAGAATATAATTGTAGCAATATGTATTTCTGCAAAGTTTGCATTTGCAAATGATTGTATGAGTAAGTGAACAGTGTTGTTCTTTTTCCTATGTATTGTACTTATATGAGTTCTGGTAGATTCTAGACTGCTGCCTTGAACTGGGAAATGATTTTGATCCTCCTCTTTTATGTGGCATAGATCATATATGGTATTAAAATTGTTATAGTATCTTTTATATTTGAGGAAAGATAATGTTGATAGTGACATCATGTTTAATTTTAAAAGAAAATCAAAGTATTTGGTTTCAAGTGTCCAGTGCTTGAACTTTTACAGGAACTAATATTAATCCCCAGCATTGATGAAGTGCTTATTTAATCTGTAATTGGCTATTATATGGTGTAGGTTTTGCAATAGATATATTTTGCCTAGTGACATTCTGTTTTAAAGCTTGTGGATGTAATAGGCTCAAGGATTATTGCCCAATGTTTTGAATATGGGTGAAGCTTGTCTGTTTATGTTACCAAAATTATTGCTCCAACTTGAGGTAGAATTTCATAGTTGATAGGAGATTGTTTTCTGAATATGGGTATAGAATGTAAACCTAATTCATTGTTGCTAGAGGGTGTTTGTAATTTTGTGATGCAAGATGGAAGCAGTTTTTACTCCTCACAGAAGTTTTCTAAATAATGAGTAAATTTCGTGGTGAATGATTTTGAAAAAAATAATTATTGGAGTGTAATATGCAATTTTTGTAAAGATTAACATGTTGAAAAGTGATGCTTTGGTGTATAGTGAAAAGTTCTTATGCCTTTGATAATGATGTTATTATTTGTTTTCACATTGCCATATAATGTAGATGGAATGGAAATCCTAACTGTATGGCTTGTTTATTTTTAAGTATTTCTATATGATTTTTACCTGTATATATGGTCCAAACACATAATTTATCTAAACTGAATTTTAGTCTTTATACCTACATTTGTATATTAATTTAGTATCATTAACAGCATCTGGAATTGTTATTTTTTTATTGACAGAAAGTCTGTGACATTATTCATGTATGTGATTCTTGATATATTACATTTTAGTATGTGTGAGTTATTTTCCTATTGTATTGAGCAGAGTGAACTGAATGGTGAGCCTTGAGAAATTTGATTGTCATAGTTTGAATGAAGATGAAAATTTTCACTTTACATGGATTGCTATATTATTAATTGTATTTATGAATTTGTCAAGTGCAATTTTTTATGTACAGCTATATTACCATTGGTCTATATTTCTTAGCACTACATTGTCAATGACTGTTTTGAACAATAGGATTGCTTGACCTGTCAATGAAGCTTTTTCCCCACAAATTGTGCAAGTGATATTGATGGTAGTATATATATATATATATATATATATATATATATATATATATATATATATATATATATATATATATATATATATATATATATCATTCAATTTTTTCTTTGATGACTGTTTCTTGAAGTTTTATTCCCAGTGGAACCATAATTATTTGCCTGATATTTTGTAATGTTGTTGATAAACTGGGATTTTTACAAAATGGCATCAATGTCATTGGTTTTGAGCCTTTTATTTTATATAACTCCCTTGATAGAAAGTTGGCAATATTAGAAAGAAGTTCCAATGTAAATTGACTAAGATGTAAGAACATACTGGACAACATAAGGACGATTTATTTAGTCATTGTAAAAAGCCTTAATGTTTGAATGTATCTTATACATCTATATTTCCAAATTCTTTAGAGGAAGGCTCAAAAACTTTTGTTTTTTTTTTGTAATTTTTTTCTTAAAACATGTATAGAACATATCTATCATGTTGTCACCAGTTACCAACTTCTCTCTTTCATATAAGAACTCTAACAGTAGGTGATATATCTAGAAACCATCAAATGTAATTTTTTGACTATGCATGGGCTGTGACATGAAAAATTTCCTTTTTATTGTAGCCAAGTATTCAACCAGCACTTCACTGGTGGATTTGTATTCCTTTGCCAGTAATAACATCACTTTTCTATTATCTGATATTGGTGTACTTTGGATGAATTATCAATCATCTGCAAATGCTAGGAGCTTTATGGATGCATGGATACTTTGGTAACATGGTTTGTTATATGTGACATTATATTTGTAAAGGTGATCCATGCTTCTACTGGGTCCAGATCCATATCTTTTACTTTAAAATATAAATTTAATTGAATAGAAACTATGTGATTCTTGGTAGCAGCAGAATTCTTCATTTTTTGTTGTTGATTTGAGTAATTGTTTAAGTTAAGTGTAACCATTATTGCAGAGAAATCTGAGCTTGTGAAGGAAATTATGGTAACTTAATAATGAATACTTAATGCAACTTTGGAGAAGATAAGGTCAATGAGAGATGAGTGTCTACCATTATGAAAAAAGACTGATTTATTTAGCAGAAAATCCTCCTTTATCATAAGTAACAGGTTGATGAGATGCAGCCATTTGAAACAAAAGTGATGTCACTCATGTTAAAATCTTCCAATAACAAAAGAAAAAGTGCTGATGTAACAAAAAAAGGAATTTAAAACTAATTGGTTATTTTTTAATCTGGAGATAAATAGATGAAAGCTATATATTTTTTGTTTGATTGTGAATAGTGAAATGCTCATCTATGTATAGTATTTTGAAAAAAATAATACTACAGAATCTGGTTATCATTACCTCTGTACCTGCAAGATAAAAAATGCTATATAATCTGATTTATTGAGATAGCTAGAGAAATCAATTCAGGATCATAAATAAATCTGTTTCAACCAAGCCAATTGTGGGTGGTTTTACAATATCCAAGCACATTGTTAGTTGAGTATTTTCATTAATTGAATTTAGACCTCCAATGTTGAGTGACCCTATATTGAATTT
>JAQFVV010006298.1:1916102-2061102 GCA_028023455.1 Epiperipatus broadwayi
GAAATGAAAAACAGACTAGCGAGTGAATAAAATAATCAAAGTACATATCTACATATTATACGGACAATTAGGAATTACATAAAAAAGTATTTCATCAATTAGAATTTATTAGATGATTTATTACCATTCCAGGGACAAATTATAAACAGAGTAAAAACAATTTACTAATAAAAAGTCTATAAATAGAAGAACTTCAAATTGAGGACTCTTCATTAAAAGAAGAACTTTTAAATACTTAACACAAAAACACAGGGAGAAGCACTTGTCACTATGAATGTCATTAAGGCTGATTATAATAAATTAAAAGAGAATACAAGAAAACAATATAAAGAAGAGAATAAATGTAATGCAATAGATATGATGTTTAATGAAAAACAAGAAGATACAATGGCAAAAGGGCAATACCGATACTGAGAAAATTTTAATTATATTAATCAATTTATAAAAATCTAAACTTGCCATGGAAAATCTGGGTAGCCTAGAAAGCTATTCTGATTTAAATCAACCGGTAAAAAAAAAAAAAACCAAGTGGCAATCAAATGGACTTGCTAAGGAGGGGCAGAATTCATTAATAATTAAACTAATAACTTATTTGGAGTATAGGAAACAAATTCCGAGTGATTTTTGGTTAGAAGAGGGACAGGAAATCATTAAATATCAGATTGTGCGTAAAACGTTCCATATTAAAGAGCATGAAATGATATTCAGTTTTTTAGAAGACAAGTTGTCAAGTTATGAATGTTATCTGCATGCAGAATCTTGAAAGTCAGATAATTAGAATAATAAGGCATAATTTACCATTTTGAATAGAACAGATGGTTGTAAGTACAAATAAGAAAACAACTGAAAAGATTTCTGATTTCCTGAATGCATTGATATGAGCTATCATAATCAGAATGAAGAAAATAAGCTTTCTGTTGTAGGCCAGCAGTCATCTAAAAGGGATGATGTATCTATAGACAGTATTAACATCAAGCACAAACAAAGACACCCACCCTATAGATAGATGATGGAAGGGGAAAAAGAAACTTGAATAACGGCTATAGAACTAGAATAATATATTCTAAGAGGCAATCTAGTCCATAAAAGAAGGTTTCTATTAAGCAGTTACCATATTCATTGCCTGTTTCTTATGCAAGTGAGATACCTACCAAACATGGAAAGTCAGAACAAACAGAAAGTGATAGATCTAAACAGTGAAGAGAGTGGAATTCAAAGCAGCAAAAGGCAGTTAATAATGACCAAGAAGATAGAAAAATAGTTGAAATATAAGATATTGCCAACTTCATCTCCACTTTGGGCCTATTTTGGGATATGCTAGAGCTGATACTAAAGAAATCCAAATGATGGTTCATTCCCTGTCATCCCTGGATCTGTTTGAAAGCACCAAAGCTGATAAAAATGAAAATGTACATTGATTTTGTAACAGAAAAATAAATATTAAAATTATTAAGACACTAATAAAAAAAAGCTTACCAGCCTGCAGAAAGGTAAGAGAGACATTAAAAAATGTAATTATAAATATATTAGAGATGATATAAAGGAATACAAATCAACTTAAACCAGAGAAGTCTTTATATGTAAAAGAGAACTGAAAAATTACACTGTCACATTGTCTCCTTGTGGAGAGGATATGTAATCCTTGTCATAGCAATGCAAAGGCTTCATGATATTTTGATAATAATGTGTGTGTGTGTGTGTACACTTATGCACACAAATATATGTTCTGGGAGAAAAAAGGGAGGAGTGAAATATTCACACATATATAAAATTGTTATGTAAATAAAGATTATTTATTTTGTAAATATGCACAGATATATTCATTTAATTATTATTCCCTCAATTAGAAGATGAGATTACCTTAGATATTTATTTAGGTGACAGTTCCAAAATCTTAGCTGAAGTGAAAGAGGATTGTATGCAAATGAAGCTGATGTTATATAAATGAGGTAGATTTTTTTCTCTCATGTCTCCTTGTTGTTCTTGAAGAAAAAGAGGAAGAAATTAACTTAAAAGGTTAAACTATAAAAGAGTTGGTTGATTTGCAATTATTTGGATTTACTAAAGAAAATCAAAAGCTAGAAAGAAGGGAATAGCACATTGCCCAATACTTCATACTAACTATTGTAAGCTGCTAGGAAAGAAAGAAACTAAATTATGCAGGTATGTTTCCAAAAATGTTATATAATGGAAGGATAATACACTAACACCAAGCATAATTGTGTTTAACACTTATTTGATTCTAAAATCATTAAACAAAGAAAACATATCTAAAATAAGATGAGATAATTCAAGGACTAAAATGGTAAGATATTCTGAAAAAAGGAAATTCAATATTTTATTTTATATTTAAATAATGCTGGATTATTAAAGAATAAAAATATTTAAATTGAAAATATTTTAGGAATGAATTATAGTTTAATTCACATATATGAATATGGATGAAAGTATTACTATAGAGACTGTATAAAATAATGATTTTTATATACATAAGTGAAAGGCACTAATAAAGAATTATAAAAAATAAAAGATGTGAACTTTTGATTATGCTATTCATCTTGATAAATTTATGCAAAAAGAAATCTACAAAATAAAACAATATTTATTTTATTTATCTTTTATTGCATTAATAAATTATTTTATTATTTATTAATCTCTTTGTCATTTTATATAATTCTGAAAACAAATATTTGTTATAGTATCCTTTTTGTATAAAATATGCTAATAAAAAATATAGGCCACACATATGATTCTGAGGAAGAAATAAACATCTTCAACTACTCTGTAAATATGCAAAACAATGGGCTAATTGGCTGAATGTTATAGTGATATAAACAATTGATAAATAATGATATTATCAATGTAAATAACTGTAAGTAGACATTCTCATTTAAAAAGATTTTCTGCCTAATGTTTTAATAAATAAAAATGCAAAATAAATAAAGTACAATAAAGCAATTCTAATGGTAAAAATAATTATTAATATTCTGAATTAATTCTATTTTATTCACAGGATTTACAAATAAATATTTCTATATTTGTCACATAATATTGATGAAGATTTAAACCTGAAATAGTAATACCATTATACCAACAAAGAAATGACATATAAGTACCAGTATAATAGGTTGAATACTCACTACTGTCAAATAATTGTCTGTACTCTGGTTACCATTACAATATTTTGTAGACAGTATCTAACTCTGGCCATGGCAAATATTACAAGCTTACATAAAACTAGTAATATTATTGGAGAAATGATAAATTTAATTTTCTCCTATGCTTTTATAATGCTAAGTATTGACTTCCTTAAAAGTTTATACTTCTTAAATGATATGATTGTTCCAAACATTTTTTAAATATAATGTGATATGTATTATAAATCAGTATAAAGAAGAGGGAAAATTAAAATACAAAATAATTTTTTTTATTCTCTCTCTTCATTAATTTGATCTAGCTTCATTTTTTTTAAAAAAAAAACAATAAGATAAATAATTTTTTCTCTTCAGTAAGTTATTTTCAATTTTAACTTTTAAAAGGTGATAATATAGATAAATAAATAAAAAAATTTAAAAGAAACAAATGTAAGGTTTTAACAATATTGGTTTAAAAAATGTGTTTTAATTAAAGTTGTTTTTTTTTCTTTTCTCTTTATCTCTCTCCAAAACAAAAGGCAATATTTTTCAAACCAGTGTAATTCAAAGATTATCATGGTTTTCATTTGGCAAAAAAAGAAAAAATAACTCAAGATGAATTTCAAAAATTGTGATTATTTTTTTTAATTTAATAAAATGAAGGAACGAACTTTTTGTAAAAATAAATGCAATTGGTCAGGGTTTACTTTAGTCAGATTGGAGACAAGATGTGATAGGATGGATACAGTATTTTTCCAAAAAAAAAATATTAGAAGCGGGTTAAATTAGTAGATGTCAGTGTCTTGTGAAGAATAGTTAGTGTTGATTCAGTTGTTGAAGAATACAGAAGAAGTTCTACTGTAAAAATCTTAATGAGACATAATTTCAATAGTCAGAATCATCTCATCACTAATTTAAATAAATAATTTTTAAAATAGAGTTGAGAACCTTGTGCTAGGTCATGTCAAGGAGCTAAGCATCATCAACCTCACCATATAATCTTTTCACTAAATAAAATGTAGAAGGAAGATATCCATGACTGTCTCCTTCTATGTGTTAACCTCTGGAAATTAGAAGATTGAAAAAATGGATAAATTCATTATATTTTTTAATATGGCCTGTAAATTAATTGATTCATTCTTTGTATTAGCCTGATCTAATTGAAAAAACAAATAGATTCATTGTGTGTGAAACCTGAAAATATTCTATTATAAAAATGAAAAAATTTAACTGTGCATTATTTTGGAATCTACGGAAATAAAAACCAACATGGGAAAAATTGAAAAATGCAACTATCAAAGGAGGATCCAAAGAAACCATGGTAAAAAAGGTATTTTAATGTGCACATTATATTTACATTTATAGATGATTTTTTAAATTAAGTAATTATTGGTAATAATGAATAATTTTATTAGACATATTTTTTCATTGAAACATGTTCTTTTCTTTATCTTATTTTTCCCTGAAAATTTAATTATATAGAACCTTTTAATTTTCATAAGCAAAGGAAAATGATGTTTTAGCTAATTTATATTTTGTTATCTTTGAAATGTTGTTTTGCAATTTTAATTATTGAAGAGACCTGTTTAAGAGCCAACAATAAGTTAATATTACTATATATATATATAATAAGATTATTATTCGATGTCTGTATTTTTAAGTTAATATTACTATATATATATATAATAAGATTATTATTCGATGTCTGTATTTTTAAAGGAATATATGTAATTATATAATTGAATATTTGTAAATACAGGAAATAAATAATTAAAAAATATTATCCCCATAGGAGCACTTTCAATGATCACAGTAATCTTTGTCAACTAAAGCTTTGAAAGGCTAACTTTCCCACAATTCTGTGAACTTAATGTTTGCTGCTTGCCTGTTAATTAAGTCATGTTTATATTTGTATATTAGCATAGCTTTCTTTATTTTTCTTTTATTGTTATTTTTTTCAATTTGCAATATTTATATATTGTTAAAATTGAAGTCAAAACCATAAATACATGACTTATTATGGTCCTAAAAAACAGATGCTGAAATATTATTATCTACTATGCAATTTTATTTCGATTTCTGAACTTGTTTTAATAATAGAAAGTGCTCTTTAGTTCTTTTTTCCAATGTACATCTAGATACACCTATATATCCACTGCCACACATACATATCTATTTATAAATGATACAATTTTTATTTATAAATGAGGTTTTATCTTTGGAGTTATTTATTAATGTGCTTAATGTAGGAGGTGTGTAAAATGCAATATCACACATACCTTTATAAATTTTCCTTATAAAATTTACTTAATCATTTGAAATATATGGGATTGACATCCATATTTTTTTTATTAGCAGGAGAATCAATATTATTACTAAAATTTTTATTCTTATATTTTGTATTAAAATCTCTAATAACATTATATATATGATTATAATTGTAGCCAACATTTAACAATTCATTTGAATATATTTCAATATTTTTTGCCTTTATCCAATGAATATTTGCAAAGACTATTATTTCTAAATAAGAAGGACTTCAAACCTGCCATTTTGTGTGACATTGGCACTTTTGATTTATATGGAATATAACCTCTTTTTACTATTGGTTTAATGATCATACAGTAATCCAGCATGCATTGATTTCTACTTATTTTAAGATCAAGAAACTGAATACACATTAAATCTTCATCTGTTTTTATCCATCTTAGGCCTTTTAAACCATTTAATTCTTTAAACAACTCATTAATTGTATTTGGTTTACCATATACAAAAAAATCATCAACATATCAATAATATACAGTAAAATGTTTTTGATACTGCTTCTTTTCCAAAATATTTTCTTCATATGTAGAAATTATAAAATTACATATTTGAGCAACAGTAGGGCCAGCCATTGCACATTTTATATAAATCCTTTTTAAAAACTCCATAAATATTTTTATCAATAAAGTTTAATGTTTTAGTTATAAATTTTATTATTTTCACATTAACATTTTTTAAACTTAATGTGTCGGAAATAATTTCAATAGATGCCAATCGATCAATTGATCCATACCTTTCACTAACATCTAGAGTACATATAATGTCATTAACATTGATCTTAACATTACAGATTGTATTAACCTTCTACATTAAACAAATTAATAAATAACTCCAAAGATAAAACCTCATTTATAAATAAAAATTTTGTCATTTATAAATTGACATGTAGGTTTGGCAGGAGATATATAGGTGAATCTAGATGTACATTGAAAAAAAGAACTAAAGAGCACTTGCTATTATTAAAATGAGTTCATAAATTGAAACAAAATTGCATAGTAGATAATAATATCTCAGCATCTGTTTTACAACCATAATAAATCATGTATTTATGGTTTTGACTTCAATTTTAATAATGTAAAAATATTGCAAATTGAAAAAAATAATAATAAAAGAAAAATAAAGGAAGCTATGCTAATATGCAAATATAAACATGATGTAATTAACAGGCAAGCAGCAAACATTAAGATCACAGTATTGTGGGAAAGTTAGCCTTTCAAAGCTTTAGTTGACAAAGATTACTGTGATAATCAAAAGTGCTCCTAAGTGGATAAAATTTTTTAATTATTCAGTTACTGTATTTACAAATATTCAATTATATAATTACATAAATCAATAAAATTTTCACGTAGTTATAGTTATTCATTATTAAAATATTATTTATCATTACTTATATAACATATGTTAATTTATTATAGAGTTTTAGAAGTGAATTAAAGATCTCCACTCTATACATTTAATATCAGTTAGTTAAAGATCAATTTACATTAAAAGATACAAAGACTGATTTAAATTGGCACTCTAGCTGTTATTGTTCTGGATGGCTGTACATAAAAAGATCTAAAAGACATTAAGAGGTGGTCCACTCTCTTATTGTAAAAAGTTATCAAACTTGGCAGCTAGAGAGCAGTTCAATTATTATTTAAATAGATTTGTAAAAATTTCACATGTCGTTATAGTTATTCATTATTAAAATATTATTTATCATTACATATATATAAAGTGTGCAGGGATGATGTGGAGAAGAGAAGCTAAAGATCGGAAAAGATGGATTGAACTTGGAGAGGCCTTCATCCTGCAGTGAATTGATAACGGTTGATGATATATATATATATATATTGTAAGGATAATACTTACAATTTATTTTATAGAAAACAAGGGAATAACAGAAGGGAGAAAATTCATTTTAGTTAACTTAAGGTTATCTATTTTAAAGATATAAATATTTTGATACACTCTATAATTCTTTTTTTTTTAATGTTCAATTTTCATTATTATTTTAATTTAACCTAAAGTTAGTATTTTACTTACATCTGTAGTAAGAATGCAATATACATAAATAAAAAGAAGAAGAGGTAAACAAATTAGATTAAATGGTTATTAAAAATAATATTAATGATAAAAATAATTAAGAGTGTGTATGACTGAATTTTTAAAGAAATCAAAAAAGTTTGTAATCTATATTTTTATTTTTTTAAATATATTTCTAAAGTTTACTCAATTTAAGCAATCTGTTTTATTGTTAACAATAAAAGTTGGACAGTTTGGGACACATGAAGATAAATAATTACAAATTGCTATAGAGATGCTGATGTAACATTAAAAAAAGAATTCCAAGAGGAGATTAAAACATATTATTGTAGCCTGTCATTTTTTAATGCTTCAATCTGGTTCAATAAAAAGTTTATTTGCTATTTTTTTCTTTGTTTTCATTATGTAAAAAAGGAGAAAATTTCTTTTTTAAGTGTAAATAATTTATCAATAAGAAAACAAAGTGGTCCAGAATTTCATCAAACTTTTATTATTATCTGCCAAATTCCATCAAGCAAAAAATAACTAATGCCATTGTATATGTATGTGAAGGATGATTTATAATAAACAACTATCTGTCCAAATCCCTGGAGAAGGAGATAAACAACATTATTTCCAATGCATTTTTGATAACTGTTGATCAGCTCCACCACCTGTTTCTCCTAATTATTCCAAAAATAAACATTTCACTGCTGGATGATGAAGCTTCAAGGGAAAACTACATGTCAATCAAGCAAGGTTTTGTTGGACATTTTAATGACCTGGTCTTCAAAGTTTGAAAATGAAATATAGAATGTTAAGATTATTTAAGATTTTTTTAAAATAAAAATAAAAGGCAGAAAATGAGTAGAAATGTCAAATCAGGTTGAGACTAATATTTAGATAGATGTGTATACATTTTTTTTTGTGATTATTATATGTGTTCTGATTTCTTTTAGTGTTCTCACTTTTAAAAAAAAGAGAGAGAGAGAAGAATTGACTTATAGATCAAATATCAAATTTAATTTTAAATTATATATATATATATATGATTTATAATACACACATACTTGTTGAGTAGTAAAATGTATTAAATTTTAAAATATATTAAAATCTCATATGGATAAAGACTATCTAGATGATCAAATATTTTATTATATTTAACATATGTATTTATATTTTTTTCTTATATAACTTGTGATAATTCGTTTAATCTTTTGGGAATACATTCAAAGGCGAAATAATTTTGTAATGTTTGTGTGCGTGTGTGTGTGTGAATTAAAATGATAAACATAAGATCCCATCGATATACAGAAAGTCATCTATATAAGTATGTATATGAGAATTAGTAACTCTTAGAATTATTATATTATTTATTTATTGGATCCCTAGTAAGTATTAATGAAGTTGAAGAATCATATAAGTCTATATGGATATAGTAATGCTCTTTGTCTTATTTAAGCATTTCACCACTAAATAAAAAAAGGGATTTCCTTGGTGTATTTATGAAAATGCCATTTAAGAAGAATATGTATGTTTAGATTAGATAGATTTATTTATATAGTTAAAGAAATAGTAAGTATTCATCTAAAGAATGGATTCCCTACAATTTTGAGTTATCTGACTATCAGTGAACTAAAGTAATATAGTATTTATTTACATAGTAGAGTCTTTATCCAAATATATAACTATCTGATAATATATATTAATTAAATGTGATGTTCTTGGGTTATCTTGAAAGCTTCTATTATGAAATGACTGTTATTTTTATCATCGTTATTCTTACATCAATGTAAATTCTTTTTATTTATAAAGATTGGCTTCATTTTATTTTTTTAAAGATTACATCACTTGTCAAAGGTTGTGGATCATGTTATAGTGCTTGATTTATTAGTTTATTTACTTTGCCCTGAGAATATTGAAACATGTTTAGGTTTTTTAATTATTTTAATGCATAACTATATTGTCAAATATTAAAAAAAAGAATAAATATATTGAAATAGATAATATGCCTCTTTGTTTTTGAATTATATTTAGTTAGTATTTTGAGTCTCATTAATGTATTTGTGAAATTTAGTTTCAAAGTTATAAATTCATAATTTATAATTATTAGGCTGAAACTAACCCTTTTTTTTTTATCATTGAGGATTATCATATTATTAAGTCATTTATCAATTTTCTTAATTATTTATTAGTTAATTTATTATATAATTGTGTAAAAACTTGTTTTACTGTTTTTAATTTCCAGAAATCTGTTCTATGACCTGGCAGTGCATGTGATTTTATTTTATTACAGCATAATGTTTTAAGGATTTTTAAATTATCCCAGTAAAACCATTCAAATTAAAGTAGGTTTATATGATTATACTTTCTGATGATCATTGTCAAGGTCTTGTGATCTTGAGCTAGCTATAGAGAGCAATAATGGTTAAGCTATTTATATGTGGGTTTTATGTTTGTGTTTGGACATCCAGATAGTTTCTCTAGATGGTACAAAGATATATCTAAAGTTCATTCACTGCATTTTATTTTCTGCATTAGAGAAAAATTAGTTTATAGTTTACCTATACACTAATAATATCATATGGCCAGAACATTGATGATTATCATCACATATCAAAATCTCAGCATTTTTTTATTATGATTAATAGATTAGCACTAAGGATGTGCATCTAGATGCTTAGTTATATTTTGCTCTTAGCCTGTTTATAATATATACCTTTCAAATCCAGTCATGTTGATTATTAATGTGTAATGCTTGTCATAAGCTTATAACTATAGTTGTTATAACTACATATTTTTGTTCTTTACTTATCTCATGTCTCTTATATATTTTATTGTTTTAAATTTATTTCTTTTATATATTTTTTATTATTTATATTTGTGATGTTTGGAGATGATCTCCCCATATTACCCCTTTATTCTTTCCATATCATTACAATATATATATATATATATATATATATATATGTAATGATATGGAAAGATATAAAGGGGTAAGATCGGAAGATATATATATATATATATAAAGAGAAAGAGGAGGGAGAGAGTGAAAGATAATAATTTTTATATAGCACAATCAAAGAAAATTATTCCAACCACTCTCATAAAGAAACCTAAGGAATTTCTTTCTACTACTCTGTCAGATTTAAACTTACTGGATTTATTTATAAAATGGATATAATACACTTCATTTAAGATTTCAAGAATGCGATATTATTTATGTCAGAACAATAATGTTGAAAAACTGTTAAACTGTTTCCATTTAAAAATATAAAATTTCATGATTTTATCAATAAAAGAGGTTTAGTGATAAGTACTTCTAAATGTTGTGCTAAATGTAATAGAAAAAAAAGATTGTAAAATAGATTATGATGAAACTATAATATTTACATAATGCATATTGATGAGTTATCATTATCAGATACTTGTAAAAAAAATTATGACTCTGAAAAAAAGATAGAGAAAGTCAAATAACAACAAGTAAAAAATGTATTTTATGATGACTGTACAAATCAATCTGTACCTACAATGCATCTACTTATATCTCATGCTGGTGCTTTCCTATGTTCATGTGATATCTTGAGAAATTGTCTTTTAACTAGTTCAAAATAAGTTTTTTTTCTGAAAGTCTTCAAAATTATAATTAAAAAAAACCCAAACGAATAAGGCAATAATAATAAAATAATTAATGACTCCCTGCCATATTACTAACATTCAAACCAAAAACAAAAGAATACATACTCATTTATATATTACAATAAAATATCAAATTTCAAAAGCTAAACTAATCAACCGCTAGCCAATATCAAATTAAAAATCACTACCAATAGTTTTCTTCCAAGACACACTTTGCCCATACTAAAACGTAAAATATCGTTATATTGCAATATCTTTCTACAATGTTAATTTGAATTTTGAAAAGGTAGTGTATTATATGTGTGTTATTATTTTGTGTTATTTTTGCATGTGAAAAATCTGTTGCAGCAGAAAAACAATAGAAGCAAATTTTTAATTAAATTGAAAGGCTGCAAACCTCTGCATTTATTATAATTATAA
This sequence comes from Epiperipatus broadwayi, assembly GCA_028023455.1. Taxonomy (NCBI): domain Eukaryota; kingdom Metazoa; phylum Onychophora; class Udeonychophora; order Euonychophora; family Peripatidae; genus Epiperipatus; species Epiperipatus broadwayi. The sequence goes on from JAQFVV010006298.1 coordinate 1,927,628, forward strand.
TACTTATGTGACAGCCAATCAGATGTTATGATGGCTGTCTGAATAGTAATCAAACTGTAAACACATGACAAAGAATTTTACAAGAAAAGGATGGTCAACCCTCTTCTCTACTTGTCTTTCTATATATCTAAGCCAGTCTGAAGCATTTAGGTTTGAAAGTGTGAAGCTTTAAATATCTTCATATTTAACTCACTGAGTCTAAATTACAAACATACAGCATGAAATTCTACGATTTACTATGCAGTACTTTTTTAGAAGTTATAAATTGCAATAACATATATAAATAATATTTATTTTATAAAGAGCAGATCTTAACTAGTAATTAATTTTGAATACTTACATGGTGTGTGTTAAACAGCATTTGAGTTCAACATTTTTAATAAACTAACCATTAGTGATATTCTTTACATAATTTCAAAAATACATTATAAATTATAACTTTTTTTTTAATATCTGTAATTGAAAAGGAAGTAATTATCTTCCACTGAGTTAGTATTGTAAAATAGTTCCTCCCCTTCCCTAAACAGACAAATGTTTTTTTTACTTCTATTTAAATAAATGAGACATTAGAATTAATTTATTTGTAATCATTTGTAAAAATCTCAAAAGTATTGATGTAAATATTAGAAACTTAATAGAAATTATTTATGTATTTTTTATAAATAATTTTTGATAGCGAAATAATGAAGTAAAATATCAATTAAAGATAGGCATTGCAAAAATCACATAATCTAATAATTGTATTTGTCTGAAATACTTTAAATCAAAAGAGAATATACATTTAGCTTACTATTCAAGTTTTTTAGAAGATTATAAATTAGACAATGGTATTTAAGTATACTCAGAGGCTAAACTCTTCATACAGTAGCGCCACTCAGTGCAAGCCAGAGTAATCAATTACTTTGGGTTGCACTGAGTGGCGCTACTGTATGGGGAATTTAACCTCTGTGTAAACAGCTTGGGTAAGCATAAAGAATGGTAATGTGATATTTTGTGGTATTTAAGTATGTATGAAGATTGAATATAATAACTTTTTAAATAGTTTCATTTACAATCATATAAAATTAGGATAATACGCTAAAAGTAGATTGATTTTTGATTTAAAGTAGTTCAAATACAATTACTGATGACATAATTTATTTTGCAGTGCCATTAGCACTTTGCTTTATTACATCATGACTGAAAATTATTTGTAAAAAATACACAGGAAATTCCTGATAAATTTTTAATATTCATGTATATATATAATGTAATTTAGAGAATCATTCTGCAGAATTTATATATTTCAAGAATAAAGTTTATCAGTTGCTTCACAGCATCACCAAATAAATGTACCCACATGGTTTCGTGAAGTAATAAAATGACTGACTTAGAATTTTAAGATCCATAGTCATGCCTAATTTTATAATTTGTAATACTCAAACTTCTTATGAACTGCCAAGCAATTAATCATTTTTTATTTTATAACAAATATAGTAATTATTAAAAACCAATCAACATTTTGACAATCCCAAATATCAATAACAATCAAAAACTTTAAACTATTGTCAAGGCAACCTCTGTTTAACAATAACAGTGGAATTCCCACTTTTTAATGAATGGTCTAATAAACTTATATAGACACTAAAGATTGCAACTTGACCACAGAGAGTGAAATTATTGATACAAAGAAGTTTAAATAAACCTCATTTAACAGGTAAATAAAATCTATTCTGAATGCAGCCTAATAATTAGTCAATTTAGCCTTGAGCATTATTACATTTATTATTATTTAAGTAATACTTTGGTGCAATTTGAAATTTATAATTGTATTTTTTAATATATTAGTCTGCATTCAGAATAGGTTTTATTTACCTGTTTAAAATTTTTTATTTAAACTTCTTTGTATCAATAATTTCCATCTTTGTGGTCAAGTTGCAATGTATATAATTATATTATATCATTAATAAGGTTGAAGAATCCACCCTTATTGTTAAAAGGAAGTTGCCATAACAATAGTTTGAAGTTGTTGATTGTTATTGATATTTGGAATTGTCTAAGTGTTGACTGGTTTTTAATGATTACTTATAAACCCATTTAGTCTTGAGGATTATTACAAAATTGTAAGTATATTGAAAATTGAGTAGTAAATAAATCCAAATTTATAGCAATTAAATATTTTGTCTTTTTTTTTATTACCATATCAATTTTTTTTAAAAAAACTGTCAATAAATCTACTTTTCATATCATTATATATCGTCATCATCGTTTTCAACTATTATTGAATATATATATATTTCACTTTTGTCTATACATTGCAGGATTTAGCTCTCTCCAAGTCAATAGATTTTCCTCTCCATATCATTAAAGCAAATATTTTTTCTTATCCATTTACATCATGTGATCTCTTATTAAGACTTTTATAATCTCTTGATATCTAGTTTAAGACTTCTTTTGTCATGTTGTCATCTCTTTTAGTAGCACTTCCAATTCAATTGCATTTCAGCTTCTTTATTTATTCGATCATATCAGTGATTGCCTATTTGATTTTTCACGGATGTTATTTTAGTTTTGATCTTCTTGTCACTCCCCACATATATTTCTCATGTTTTATTATGAGGTTTAAATGTCCAAGTTTAAGATATATATGCAAGCACTGGTAAAACATTTATGTAAAAACTGTAGTTTTATGTATATAAATAGATTTTTTTTTAATATGAATTTTTTTTTTTTACTTATTAATTTTTAGTTTATTGCTATCAATCTTTACTTTTTTTGCAAGCACTTGAACTTTACTTTAGTTGTTTAATCGTTTATATTTGGCCATACTTTTTGCCTTTATTTCATAGTTCTGGATAACATTTCCTGCTGATCTGAAGCATTATTTTCAAAATCAATCACATTACCTGCAAATTCTAAAGGATTTAAATAATCTCCATTTATTTTATTCCTTTAGCTTTCTATTTTAATCCACAAAATATTTTCCTAAAACAGCTGTAAAAATTTTTTGGAGATATAATGTTATGAAATTAATCATTTCTTTTGCATTTTTATGAATATTCTTCTGAATTTGACACTATTCTGTGTCTACATATTGATGATCTAAAGCTTTAATCATCGCCTAAATACTTGTAGAATTAAATGCCTTTTCATAATCTATAAGTCCAAAGTATAATGGCAATTTATATATATACGTGTGTATGTGTGTACATTTGAAAGAAAGAAAGGGGGGGGTTGCTTCTAACTTCACCAGCAAACTGTACTTTTATATTGTTAATAATTTACGATGTTTATTATTACTATATAGAATAAAGGGGTATTCTGCAATTTAAATTAATTAATTCAATTGTATATAAAATACAAAAAATAATCTAATTTCGCCATTAGTTTAAATACAAAGTAAATAAGACTTTTTTTTTTTTTTTTAAAAAACTATTTTAATAATGTATTTATTTTTTTGAAATGCAATAGTAGAAAATAGATTAAATAAAAATCAATTTTAGTCAAAGGCATTTTGAATTTAAATATATATATATTTTTAAAAAAACTGTCAAAGATTCAATTTGCGGATCTATTTATAATTAATTATGAATGTTCACCCGTCATTCTCTACTTTTATAACCACAGAAATAAAATCAATCGTAGAATTAAGTGTTACTTAAATTGAAAACTAGTGCAGTTCGATTAATTAAGGCAGAGTTTCGTGACAAAAATAAGTATATCAATATATGTTATACAGTATATTTATCAACAAAGACAGAAAAGTATTATAAATTGGAATATGCAGATGATATCCTATAGGGCACATCATCCCATCTTTAAATCCCTTTAGGTTATCTAAGATCCGATTAAACTCAATTCGTCGATGAGAGTTCTCTATAAAATGGTTTTATTTTTAAAGAAAAGCACGAAGAAAGTACTAAGTAAAGTAGAGATTGCCTGGGAGCTATCCAGGAAAGAGCTGAAGCAGTATTTTGTGGAAGAGAGAGCTCAGCTTAGGCTGTTGATGACGGCACAAAAGCGGTTTTACTTCTCCGGGGTTAAGCTTATAATATTTATTTAATAGGGTAAAAAAATCTTTGGCAAAATAAGGTTGAAGTGTATATTTTGATGGTTATTTAAGACGATCATTGGTGGAAGGTTGATTCAGGCCGTTCTTATATTCAGATCATTCTCTGGAGAAATCATATTTTATATTAACGCATGCGTAATGATGTTTAAAGCATTCTTATTTGCTAAACTCATCTCATCTTTCATTCCAATTGAAGAGCAAAAACCCAGAGTTCATTTTCAAGAATGTTTATACACGTGAAAAATTTAAAAAGAAAATAAAATATTAAAATTATAAAAATTGTTTTTACATAAATTATGAAAGTTGATTTTAATTTTTTTTAAAAAGAGGATTTTTTTTCTTTAGAAAAATAAAAGTAAAGATTTTAATTTATATTTGTTTAATTGGAAATATGTGTATGTGTTTACAGAATATCTACAGACAAGCATATAAGCGTTGTATCTATATTATAAATTAGGAGTTCATCCTATATGTTGGATGAAATTATACGGTGAAACTGAATTTTCTATAATAGAAATCAGACTTTTTCTGAATTTCTGATTGATAAAAAACTCACAAGCTATATATATATATTTCTATGTGTTTGTGAGTGCATATAGAGTTCTTTTTATCACATGATCACCATTTCTTATGCTTGCTCAAGTTGTTAAATAGGCATTCATTGATTACTACTATATGGAGAAATTTGCCTGTTTTTCTTCTTTTTAAATATTATTTTGATATATATGTTATTTTTACATAGAAATTAATAAATACATCGAGATTTTTGTATTCTATTAATTCATATAAATATTTATGCTAATTTTTTAACTAACGGAGTATTAGAATCTAACAAGAACATTTTATTACTGTCTGTAACACTTCGACATTATTTTTAAAGGTTATGTTCTTAGAGAAGTTTTAAAAAATATTTTTATTCATAAGTACTTAAAGACTATTTATAAATGTAAAGTCCGTAAGAAACACATATTTTTTTCAAATCACATATTTCTTAAGCGCTGCCAAGTGATGAAATTAAGCTATCGACAATACTTACTTTTAATAGATAATGAAAGTATCTTCGATTATACTGCAAAATGTGTCTTTGCTGTTTGTAGAACATGATATTAGATATAGGAAATTTTCTTGTCTCCTATATGTACTCTTCCACTCTTATAGTTTTTTTTTAAATCTTCAGTCACTTAGATTGACTTAGAATGTTATCATTACAAATTTCTCATACTATTCTTATCTCTCTGCACTATAATATGGGATTGTGGGTCTACGCAATTGTATTTTCATTTTTTATTTACATGCACAACTATTCTTTGTTTTTTTGTACACAAACATATATGAGTACATAGAATTAGCACAGATTTAACATTGAGATAAAAGTAATAGATAGAAATTTAGCAGATTAATAATCATTAGTTGGTTCTTGTTTGAGGTAGTGCATTTAATAATAAGTTGAAATTGGAAAAAATAATTATATGCTTGGGCACTCCTATTTACAGATCCCTCTCTTTCATGACTGTTGAAAAAATATACTGAAGGATTCTAAACTAACCAGCCTTGAAAAATCTGACTAGGTTACTATTAAAGGCAAAGTAGATGTTAATAATGATGGTAAAGATAAATATTTTAAATTGTTGCTTAATATAAATCCATGGAATTTCCTGAATCTTGATGTGAACTTGTAAAGATTTTTTAATTTTCTTTGCTTAAAGTTATGAATTATCAAGGGTTATGATTAAAATAATTAGTTACTCTTAGTGATTACTTATCTTGCTAACTTCAAAGCTGTTAATTTTTTTTAGAAATATAAAGACTTATGAAGATATATCATTTGAATTTAATGTTTCTATTATATCATTCAATAAAGATAAAAAGAATAAAAAAGATTGTAATGATAATAATTTAGGAATAAACAGAGCAAAACTCTCCATACAGTATTGCCACCTGTGCTAAACTGAGTAATCAATGGATGCCAGAAGGCTTGTGCATAAAATCCCTATCTAATGCCTACTCATCCAATATCCCCAGACTAGTTTCTGGCTTGTGGCCTTCGTCAGTGAGGAGCTTTGGATCTGAGAGCACTGCATCTAAGATCTAGATGCAGTGCTCTCAGATCCAAAGCTCCTCACTGACGAAGGCCACAAGCCAGAAACTAGTCTGGGGATATTGGATGAGTAGGCATTAGATAGGGATTTTATGCACAAGCCTTCTGGCATCCATTGATTACTCAGTTTAGCACAGGTGGCAATACTGTATGGAGAGTTTTGCTCTGTTTATCAACAATTAATGTGCTAGTATAGGAAATGTGATCATGTGATGCTTAATTTAGGAATATTGTTATTTCTTTAAAGATTTTATTAAAAAGTTTGATTCTAAAGATATAGTTTGTGTTTAGGGAATCAAAAAGCCCTATAGATAAAGTTTATGTTGCCAAATAAATAATTTTCTGAACAAAAATTTAATTTAATGTAAAACAAACATCTAAATATATAATGGAAAAAATTTGGGTGATATTTAATACAGTCTGTTACCCAGAAAAATTAATCATGCAATGTACTTGCTACATGATAACATGAGAGAAAGTTTTACTACTGGCAGTGGAATGTCTTAAATTTTGAAATAAAAATTAGCATTAAATACAGATGTAGATTATTTCCAATTTTGTTTTTCTTTTATGAAAGTATCCATAGTAATAGTTTGTAAATAACTTTATATATCATACTATTTACAACTTTTTTAAACACTTTAACAATACTGCTTTTTTATATCAAAACATTATTCTAACAGTTTTGACTATCGTGCAATCATCATCAGAGCTGCAATATCCAAATATATAAGTATACAATTAATATGTTTTATACACACATACATATACATAATTAATTACACAAATAAAATATGCATTTTAACCTGACCATTATAAATAATCATTTTTCTTTTTATTACTTTACTCTTAATTAATTCTATCCACATTTATTTTATATTACTTTATTTTATTTTTAAAAATTATTTATTATTATTTTAATTCTAAAATTTTTTAATTTTTTATTCTATTCAATACATATTATTGTCTTTTTATTTATATTTTAAATCAGCTTCTAACCTTTTCTTATTTTTATTAATATTTTATAATCAACTATTAACTTTATTTACATTACAAATTACTTTTTTTACAATACAAAATTACTTACTTCTTTACAATCCTATTTCCAAAATCCAACTGACAAAATTTTCAAAAAATTTTATACTTGTTTAACATCTCCCTTATTGTAATTTTCTTCAACTTTATTCTTTTAACCTTTTACATATTCAAACTATTATTAATAATAATTATTTATAAAATTATTGCCTTTACCCCAAAATCCCTATTAAGATTTGGTTTAATATTTTTAATCAATACTGCCTCTTTAATTTTCCTATTCCTTCTATTATTTGTATAATTAATCATTTTATACTATCTTTCTTAACAGGGATTTTGGGGTAAGTATAATAATTTTATAAATAATTATTATTAATAATAGTTTGAATATGAAAATGGTTAAAAGAATAAAATTGAACAAAATGACAATAGAAAGAGGTGTTAAACAAATATAAAATTTTTTGAAAATTTTGTCAGTTGGATTTTGGAAATAGGATTGGAAAGAAGTAAATAATTTTGTAATGTAAAAAGGTAATTTGTTATGTGAATAAAGTTAATAGTTGATTATAAAGTATTAATAACAATAAGAAAAGATTAAAAGTTGATTAAAAATATAAATAAAATGACAATAATATATATTAAATAGTAGAATAAAAAGTTAAAGTCTTTAGAATTAAAATTATAATAAATAATTTTTAAAAATAAAATATATTAATATAAATGTGGATAGAATTAATTAAGAGTAAAGCAATAAAAAGGGAAATAATTATTTATAATAGTCAGGTTAAAATGTATATTTTATTTATGTAATTAATTATGTATGTGAATATGTGTATAAATGTATTAATTGTATAATTATATATTTGGATATTGTAGCACTGATACTGACTGCAGGGAGTCAAAATTGTTAGAATAAAGTTTTGATATAAAAAATAGTATTGTTAAAGTGTTTAAGAAAGTTGTAAATGATATGATATATAAAAGTAGAAAGCAATACATAAGAAAGGAAAAAGAAGAAAATTAAATAGCTTTATAAAAAAAACACAAAGATAAAATACAGGTTTGAGCTATCTTGATATTTTGATTTAACAGATTAAAATCAAAAATAAAGACTGTTACCTTCTTGGCTTTATTTATAATGTTGATAATTGGACTACTTTTGCTAATTTAAATGATAATTTATAGAGTATTCATTGTTGATTAAATGCAATCTACAAAGAACTTTTGTTGGAAAAATGAATGCTTAAAATTTTCAGATTATCAAATGGTGAAAAAAATCTTTAACAAATTCTAGCTATCAAAATTATCAGATTGAAAGCATAGATCACTTTAAATATCTTGGTAGCTTTGTAATTAAAAAGTGGACTTGGACATTAAAATGTAGCATAACCTAAAACTTGCTGCTGCTATGATTATCTGTTATGCAGCTAACTTGAGGTGCATAGAATTGCCATATTAGTTATATAAAAACTTTAATTAAATTAGTTGTATGTAAGTCTAGTAGTATTTATTAATTTCATATGATTACCATTCAATTTATTGTTTAAAAACAAATCATGAACTCCAGTATGGGCATAACCATATAACACTGCAAAATATTTTCCTAAAAAGTTATTCTATAGAATTATGAAAACATATATAATATTAAAATCAATAAACTTAGATGAATCCATAATTGTAAAGGAATATCTGCATTAGATTGGGAGGTGAAACAGACTGAGTACTTTATGGGAATGTGAATATGGTTTTTATAGAAGAGACGAATCTTGTTTATATTATAAATATTATTTCAAATAGGTGCTAATGTTATGCAATATAGATTATTTTTATTTAGAAGAATTCGGCTGAAGATAGAATACAATGGAAAGCTATAACTAAGTATAATATTGACGTATTTTAAAAACATTGTTAATCAGATAAAGAGCCAGTCTTTGATATATGTATATTATTTAGATTTTATTAATTGGATTTTTATATTTATTTCGAAGATCATATTAAATATTTTGTTTTGTTTGTGCTTTTTCTATCCTTAGTAAATTCATACTCATTTCACAAGTAGCTACAAGTAAATGAAATGCTTAGATATAAATCAAAGTGCCGATTACTAAAAACCCAGTTCCGTTAAAATAAACGTATTTAACCATTTTCTGATTAATTATTGCGAAAAAAACTTATTTTATTCAAATGATTAATTTTTAAATCTCCTAGTTTAAGTTATTAAAATCAAAAATATATTATCCATTATTCTGAATCAAATGAAAATAGAAGGGTTTGTATAAGTAAATGTTATTTTAATTTACTTGAAATTATTTTCCAAATATCCACCCGCTTTAATAACTCTTCCAAATGATAATTTCAAGAGTTAAATATATTATTAATACAACATAAAGTTGATTTTAAAAATTAGCTTATTTTACTTTTTTTTTTTTAAAGCTGTTATAGTTAACTTATTATGAACTTATTGTAAAGTCATATAAACCATCTTTATAATAATTTTAATTACTATTTGTCTATCAGTACAATTTTGACTTATTCTTACAAAATAAAAAAATACATATTTTATCGTTTGTGATGTTACATAATACTTGATAAGTGAAGTGGTGAACTGAACTCAAGAGATTTAACTCAATTGATCAAATAAAAATTTTCTTTTACTTTTCTTAGCTGAAATTGATCCATGAACGTTTAATTTTTGAGTTTAACACTCTTCACTTGCATTAAATCATATTTGGCAATTCTTAAATCAATCTATATGTTTTGAAATCTACAAAAAATTAAGGTATATTTAATTGTTGGAATTATGCTATAACTAAGTTAGTTTGTCTGCAATAATCTTTACAATAATGTTTATTACTATTTTGTAAACTAAAAAGATAAAATTTCTTTAAAAAAATTCTTGACTTTATTATTCAAGTCAAATATATTTCAAGATTATTATTAAATTATTATCATTTGATCATAGAGCAAGTCAGCCTTCATCCACAGAATAAATAAAAAATTCTGGATAAAATGTAAAATTTAGCAAGTGCAACTATTAATTACTAATATTTAACTAAATCATTATTATTATTCAAGAAAGACTAATCAAAGTTTTTATTAATTTTTTAGCATATAATAGACATTAGAAAGAAATTTGAAGAGATTCTAACCAGGAGATTAATCACTACATTTGTCAGTCTTTAAATTTTTATGCAGATGAGTGCAGTGACCTCTGAGTGGTTCTGAATCTGTTACATTTCAATAAATTTTAGAAAATATCACACCCAGATGGATTTAGTATATAATCTGAAAAAAAAAAAGGTTTTTTTCAGTTAACTTAAAGAACTTAGGTTTAAAGATTCAGAAAAGGGAACCCTATTTGAGAAGAATATTAGATGATGATACTCTTTTTTAAATTGATAATCAGTCTTATCTATTTAACAACTTTTTATAAATTTTCACTAAGGCAACCCATGTACTAAATCTGGGAGAAAATATGTAAAAAAAAAAAAAAGGAATCCACTGCAAAAGAATAAACTTGAGTATATCAGATATTTCTCATGGTAATGTTGGACTGAATATCTAGAAATCAATTGTGAATATTTTTTGTTTAAAATAGTATCACAATATTTTCCAGTAGAATATTTTAGTGCTAAGAATGCTGTCCATGAATATTTGCATCACAGTTATGTAATGTCAAAGTAAATTATTCTTAGATATTATTTCAGATCTAAGTTTGATAATTATGGAATTATTATTTTAAATTATATTAACTTTGACATATTTAATAATTTCTAATAACTTTTCAATAAGACAAATCCTCTTCTGAAATCTTATAGAGATATATGCAAAAAAAGAAAAAAAAGAACTGTATGGAAGTAGACTTGAGTATGATTAGATAATTCTCAATGTAATGGTTAGGTTATGTCCCAAAGTTACTCCTATATAGTTTGGGATAAGATTTGTTTAAATCTATTATTGAGGAAGATTATACACAGAAATCAAGATATTTCCCTGTTGTTTGATAAAAAAATTGAGCAAATTATCTTTTAGTTGAATTATATATCAGATCCAATCTTTAGTAATGATTTCCAAACTTAATCTTATCAAGATATATTTTTACTCTTGGAAAAGATTCATTTTTAGGTGGAATCAAAGCAATATCATCATAAACAGAGCAAAACTCTCCATACAGTATTGCCACCTGTGCTAAACAGAGTAATCAATGGATGTCAGAAGGCTTAGCACAGGTGGCAATACTGTATGGAGAGTTTTGCTCTGTTTATCAACAATTAATGTGCTAGTATAGGAAATGTGATCATGTGATGCTTAATGGTTCAATATCATCATCTTAGATGAATTTCCAGCATTCTATTTCTGTAAGATTATGTTTAATTCATAAATAATAGCAAATTATGAAAACTGATTAAACCATGTACTTTAAAGTGATATTAACGATTAAAAAAAAAATTAACATTAAATGTCTTTTTTTTTACATTAGCTGAATTTTATTAAATTAAAGTTTTGGCGATTGTTAGTAGTAAAAAAATTTAAATGAAGTTTTGCTGTATAATGATTTGGTTTAAATAACGATTTGATACCTGATAGTTATTATTTATTTTTAAAAAAAAAGCAATTTTGAGAAGTTTTTGCTTTGAAATATTAAATTAAATATTTTTAAATGTATAGTTTTGTATCAAAGAAGATAATTTTATAAACATTATTTAGTATAGGTCATTCACATAAAATAATTGAGTGTGTTTTATTTTTTTTTAAAATATGATAATGATAGAAGCATTTTGAAAGAGATTAATAGGTAAAAATATGATTATTTTTATTTCTTTGTCTTTTAAATTTTCTACTTATAAAATTTTGAATAAGAGTACAAGTACAGTTAATAATAAAAAATAGTTTGAAGAAAGGAATAGCTTCAATAGTTTATTAAACTATATTAGTGAAAAAATTGATGAAACTAGTATTCCTAGAATAGTTTATATTATTCTTTGTTTGTGTAAGAAATTATACATAAAATAATTTAAGTTAATTTAAACTTTAAAAATATTTTAACTCAGCAGTACACAATTGAACCATGATATCTGCTATATTTTTTTCAAATATCTCCTCTTGTACATTGCATGTAGTAGATAATCATTCATATTTTTGTCGATAATACGGTAAATATTATTTAAGATATATCTATCCCAAAAATATATAGTTATTGGAAAAACATAGTCTTTTTACATGAATTTATTCATATATTTTGAGAATTTGTGATGGCATGGAAAGGTGTTACACATGGAAAAAGTAAGATAAATTGAGTTATTCCATGCTTTTATGCATAATGAAATATATTTGTGTGTGTATATATATATATATATATATATATATATATATATATATATATTAATCTTTAACAGAGGTTTAAAGTTATATTAATTTTAAAATGATTAGAAATAATCATTAATAAATTATCTGAAGTAAGTCATGTCAAACTTGTGAATATACAGAAAGTGTGGCATTTGTATATCAAAATATAATAATTACATGTTGTTTATTGTACTGCCATGTAAGTATATAGCATTTTTACTGTATAAGCAAACTTTAAAATATAATAATACAGCCATTAATAATAAATTGAGATAGCACAATTACATATGTATTTATTGTTGATGGGTGTTCATTTCACTCAATTCTAAATCTTTATTTTAAAAAGTAAAATGGACAGCAAAATGTCAGACTTTGACTTTCTCAAGTCATTAGTATATTGGAATATGATAATTTGGTTTCATCACAATTAAACACTTTTTAGATTATATGCTTCTCAATAACTTTTTCCAAGAAAACATAATAGCAGTCTTGTTATTGAAAAGTATATTTTTTTTTAGCTATTTTAATGTTTTCACATTCATGTCAACATCAAAGAATATAAGCAGTCACTACTGGCAATTACCTTTTCAGATATTCAGGTAAACTTTTCATAGAGAAACTTTAAGCTTTCTTATGCAGTGCCTAGTGCTGAAGATGAAAAAGTGAAAGCTACAACTGACTTTTGAGTAAGAACAGTTGTTAAATCTTGTAAAAACATATGTTTCTTAGCATAGTATTTGAGCTGCCTAAATTTATTAAATTATTCTTCCCCATACTTCAGTATACATATTTGACCAGAAAAAGAAAGGGTATTTATGTTTTCCCATAACTATGTGTTTTATCTTGAATTGTCTATTTTAAAAGAATAAGCCAACCTGAAGCACAAATGACTGACTGCATCTCAGTCAGGATGATGAATGCTGCCAAGAATCTTTAACACTAATTGCACTATATCTCAAACTTAATTATTTACATGAAAAAAATTAAACAAGAACTCAAGTTTTGATCATAAAGGTATACCATCATATACTTGATGACCAACTGCTAAATTGAACCATTAATGTTAATGTTAAAAAACAATTATATTTATTCTAAAACAATATTTATCAGTAACTACACTATTGCCAGAACTACTCTCATCAAAACTTTACATAGTTTGATTGCTCAAAGTATGTTCTCAATGAAGTAATATTGATAGACTTGCAATAATCATTCTTACAAATTTATCTGCAGTGATTATAAAAATAATATCAACTAGTTCAAATAATTTTATGTTTTAAGGATAAAAATGCTTCTATTCTTGCTGATTCTACCTCCTGGGTTTAGAAGACTGACATGGTTGTCCTTATTGTTTGTAAAATATTTGTTCTAACCTAATAAGTTACCTACTATCTAGCACAATTGTTAAGCAATATGAATTTTTTTCTGTACATTAGATAAGCCACAATCATATTATGAGCAAACTGTATGCTATGCAATCAGATTAAGAATTGAGTAAAGAATGGACACAATTATTGTTCTATAATTGTAAAATAATAATCTCATAACGTAACAAATTAAGAGGATGGTGAAGAAATTTGAATTAGATTCAAAATTACATTCCATTCCCATACAAATACCTTAAAACACTCTTAAATTGTGATTATATCTATAAATACATAAATGTTTATAGTGTACCTATTTTTATATATATCTGACAAGTTTTAAAACTTTATTCAATTTCTTCTTAGCTCTTTAAAGATCTATGCACATTCTTCATAAAATCGCATGTTCATTATATAAATATAGTTTATGAGATATTTTGTTCTATGTAGTTCTGCACAGTGATAGATGATCAGATTTCTCTAGTGCTTGAACTTCTTATGAACTCTTAATTTTTTTTTTTTTTTTTAATGAAATGTCTTTTTAAAATAAAAATTTACACTATTTAATTTTAATATTTTATTATATATAGTGAGGTGCTAGGATATTCAAGTATTAGATTAAAAATATCAAGTCAAGCCCAGCACTTTAATCTAATGCTTGAATATCCTAGCACCTCACTGAGGATACCAGTAGCAGAAACTGGTCTGGGGTTGGGATATTTGGCAAAGCTTTTTAAGAGCTTATTTTGCGAGCTCTATATATAACATTTGTAAATACAAGCTTATTAAATTAGATCATGTGACATCTGACTTAATTTTTTTGTAATATTTTATTACAAATATAATGTATATACTGAACTATAATGTATATATTGAACTTATCAAATGTTACAGATTCAACCTGAATTCTGCCATCCCTCTTGTGTACATTTAAATGGACATATTAAGGTCATATATATGGTGTCAGAGTGATTTAAAGTCAACATGGGTATTACAACAATATTGGCATTAATAAGTGCTTTGAACATTCCATCATCAGATTTTTAATAATATGGATGGCTGAAGAGTTGGAGGATGGAGAAGATTGAAGCCTGTTTATTAAAGTTTGAAGATTTGTTATCTTAATATAAACTGAGCACTGATTATATATGTGAGTGAGAGATGATGATCTGGACCAACTGATGACTGCTGGTTCAACACAAATCTTTTTACATGTATGTGGTCCTGTGTCTTAGTTATATAAAATGGAAAGGGAGCTTGAAAGTCTGTGTTCAAATCTCCTTTAATTATTGTTTAATTTTATAAAATCTTAAAAGAGAAAAAAAAATGATGAAAAATTTACAAATCAATTTATCAAAAATCAATCAAATACTAGTGATGGAAATATTTTTGTTAATAGTATAATGGAAACAAATTCCTTGCCTATTTTACTTTCATTAGCTCTCTCTCTCTCTCATATCATTAGTTTATCACTTTTTTTATTTTACCTTACTATGCACGATGTAATTTTAAAAATGTTCTTTGGAGAGTATTCAAAATAATTATCTTTTTTTGTATGTCAATCTTTGTAATGGAAGTTTTTCTTCCAAATCCTGGATTTTCCACGGTGTATTTTTATATCCCTAGCTTTGCTTAATTTTATTTTTTATAGATTTCAGTTGTTTATCATTTTATAATCTATTCGATGACTTTCAGTTTTCCACAGCATTTTAGTTGGTAGGCATACTATTGGTTCAGAAACTCATTTTATCTTATAGGACAAACAGCAGGCTAGTCACACGACACTTTAATGTTCTTATTCATTATTACATCAAGGCCCATATTTTTAGAGAGTGACATTAACTTAACTAAAGTTTGAAAATGAGCAAATAATTTAATAAGAAATGTAAAGACAAACACATTTTCTCTTAGAAAGAATTTAAAATGATAAAAATTACTTATAGTTTTTCAATACTGATTTAGTTCATTTCTTTAGTAAACTTGATACTAATTTTGTTAAAGTACTTTTTTCTACTTTTTGGAGAAGTTGCTTTCATACGCTGATGGCTAATGATTAAATTTCAACTTCAATTTGTTCAACTGCAATTGTAATACATTAACTGCTACTAAAACTAAAGAAACCTAAATGGTGGTGGTGTTTTTTTTCTTTATATCCTTTTGATCTTTATTATTAATTTGTGTTGGCCTGAAATCAAATAACATGCCATATGTTGTTTGAAATTATGTTGATTTGTTTACCAGATGTTATATTTCTTTTTCATTCAATCTTTGATTAATAATTCATTTAATTAATAAATTAAATACAAAAGAAAACAATTTAATTGAAAATACGTTCTCTTTCTGTTTTATATATATATATATTTTCTTCTCTTTCTGTTTTGAACAATAATTTTAGTATTATAAAAACTAAACATTAAAACGTGTTTCAGTCTCAAAATTATTTATACAAAAATTATTTATTATTAATAAAGTTGTTAAAAAAGCTAAATTATTTACTTTACAAAGAAACAACTTTAAATTTATACACTAATTTTAAAAATATTAATTATATAAAAGAACATTTGAAATCATTTTGACTTTTAAAAATGATAAAGCTTTATTTCACTGTGATAATTTTACTCATTATTAAAAATACATTGTGAATACCTCTTTTTCCTTTATATTATAATAAATATTAATTTTAATAATGGGGTTTTTCAGTATTATAATCTTTATTTAATCTTAATCTTAACGGGAAATTGAGTTTAAATCCTAACAACTATTTAAATAATTCAGAATTCCTACAAAAAAGTGTTCAAATATTAATTCATTTAACATTAACATTAGCATACATAAATGATTTTTGCATACAGACACATATTTTTAAATATTAAATGATTATTAATTGTATATTTTTAATTTATAATAACCATATTTTAAGATTTCGATTGCTACACAAAAATCAGTAATAACTCTAATATGCCCACATACATATAATTTTTTATTTATTTATTTTGTTATTTAATATGTGATTTTTACTATTTCAAAATCTATGCCATTCTCTTTAAATTAAATTTACAGTGGAACATTTTCTCTAATTACTAACTCATATATCCACCTGGGTCTCATTTTATGTGATAGATAGGTTCCTCAGAAAACACGCACAAAAGAAATCACACAAAAATAGACTTAACTTATCTTGAAAAATGGGGGATATGCATTGTAATTTTCAAAAATCGCATAAAAGCAAAGCAACAATGTAAAATTACTTTAAAATTTGCATTTAAAAAAAGGAAATAAAATATGGCTAATAAAAAATTTCAAATTTGAAAAAAACTGATACAAGACAAACTTTTTTTTACTTTTTTTATTAACTACAGTATTTAATTTTATTCAAAACAATATATTTTTATACATAATTTACAATATTTTACATTTTTTCATACATGTACAGTATTTTAATCATTATCGCTATTTGATGATATGTAAGTTCATTTGTATTTGTCATAAGAGGAAATACAACTAGCACCAACTTCATTTTTTTAATTGCTCTTATAGTACACTCACCCAAACTAAAATGTTTTCCAATCGCTGTTGATCCTTCTCATTTAACTAAGTGATCTAAAATTGAAATTTTTGTTTCCAAAGAAATTCATTATCTTGGGTGTTTTTTTCTCCATTAGGGCAAACTAAAAGTTTAAAATAAAAATAAGAACTTATGATAATAAAAAAACACTTACTCATCACTATTGGGCAAAATTTAATTAAAACTAAAAATTAAATTATTTTTGACTTAATTTTGTAATTTTAAATTCCATTTAAAAATCAAATTTCATTATTTCACATCACATTAATTTCAGATCACATTACATAATTTTTAAATTGTTAATTATAATTAAAAATCTGATTTTAATTTTTAATTGTCAAATTTAATTGTCCTTGTAAAAATAAACTTGTGGACACTAAATGATTAATTGATTATGTATTCATTTTTAAAAAAACAAAAATAGAATTTGATTTAAAATAACATTTGAACAGATTATAATCTTGTAAAATTTATTACTTACAGACACTAAATGATTAATTGATTATGTACTCTTTTTTTTAAAAACAAAAATAGAATATGAATTAAAATGCAAAAACAACAATGTGCATAGTGTAGGCATCTATAACATTTGAACTGATTTACATTATAATCTTGTAAAATTTAATATGTGTATATAAAATGGGAAAATCCTGATTTTAAGTGAATTATGAACTTCTTTATCACATAAAATCTATTACAATACTAATATAAAGTGCTGAAAATATTGAAATTATTAGATGGAAGTTGAACTCTGATAATGCACTATTACTTTAAATATGATGTGTGAGTGTGCAAAATTTATAATATTTAAAATAATAGTGCATTATCAGTGCATGAAATTTATATTTAAAGTAATAATGCATTATCGAAGCTTGACTTCGGATCTAATAATTTTTATCACATAAAAGAAAATGACATATAAATATATTAAGAAGAAACATGAATCACATAACTTCAAAATCACATTTAAAAAATCAGCACAAAATGAGACCCGCGTGTATATTGTAATGGTATACATATGCTGTTACATTATTTTAAAATTAAAATAAAAACGATCGTAAATAAAAATTGATTTTATTAAAAACTAAAAACCAAAAATTAAAAAAATTATGTTAACATGTATATATTGCACAGATGGAAAACTTTAAAACTATATTTTAAAAAAAGTATTTGAAAGTATTTTTTGTAAAAAAAAAAAAAAGAAGTAAAGATTGATATTTTTGAAAATAGAAATAAATGATTTCTATCATGTTTAATCTTAGAAAATGGAAAAGATTGTTTTATTAATTAAATGATTGTTTTAAAGCAAACTAGCCCTTGGGGTACTTATAATTAAAAAGGTCAGATAAGAGAATAAAAAAATTAGATTGACCAATGCAAGCATGAAGCCACAGCATGGACCGTAAATGGAACATTAGAGTCAGTGACATCATGCTATATTGATCCTTTGGATTTTTGATAAGAGGACCATAAAATTATAGAAGGCAAAATAATTGTTTGTTTCAGCATGCTGACTATTAAGCTATATATGAACAGTAGCTGTATTGCAGATTTCACAATGTAGGAGTCTTGCAATAGATTTAATTTCCTTTGCATGCATCAGCAAGGCCTCCCAACAGTAGTCCCTGACCAAATGAATGACTTGTAGCAGTTATGTCTCAAAAATTATTAGCAAACAACAGGATCAGCAAGAACTTCCATAAACTGAATGAAATCTGGAGGAGTCATCAAGATCAAAAGGGAAGTATAAACTTTTACCAATTGAACTTTCTTTTAAATAAATATATCTTCAATAAGTAGTCAATCCATAAAAAAGGTAATATAAATAAATGGATTCTTATCTGATTAAGAATATAACTAAATCAATTATTAATATTTATTTTTATATAAGTTTGCTATTTCAATCATTTCCATTTTTTATTTTATTTATGTATTTAACTAGGTTGTTTATTTTTATCTGTTAACTAAAATGTATTAAATTTAAGTTGGATGTAGATAGCTGCATAGATTCATTGATGTCTAGTTTTTTTAAATTTTCATATGCATAATATATATATATATATATATCGGTAAGCATGAGATGTCATATATATATATATCGGTAAGCATGACATCTCATGCTGAGTGTCCAAATGTATTTATTCATATATCTTTAAAGTTATTGTTGTCAATGCGATACCTTATGATGAGTGCCATTGGATTTACTTTACTGTAAATTTTCCTCAGCAATTGTCAATTAATAACTTTATATTTTAATCGTTTATGTTTATTTAAAAGGGGTTTAATTTCAGGCTATTTGTTTCATAGTTAGGTTGATGCTGGTGGAGAGATATATGGGTGTTTATATCAGTGTAATGTGAAGCTTGTTTAGCATAAAAGGCAAAGTCCAATTGAATGCATGACCCAAAGATGTAGTCATTACATTGCAATGAATGCAGATGTATTTCCTGTGGCATTGACCCCTTTTATCTCTATGGATAGGGACTATAAATCAGCAGATAGACTGCTCTCCCCCATATGTAGCATTTCTCTTAAATATTATATGCATGATTCCTTCACCAGACAGACACACATTCCAGTACTGGACGAGGATCATGTCATTCAAATAATATCATGCTGCAGATGCACATTGCTCACTGCATGGTTTTATGCTAGCATCTTCATATTGCATTAGTTGCATTCGTATATCAGGAAGCAAATGTTTGTTTGGCTACAAACTTTTGGTCTGAGATTGAATGATTGTTTTGAAAAGTTTTTAACTGAGCAACCTATGTAGCCTATCTATACTCAACATTCTAAAGTAAAATTTATTAAAATGTCTATCTGTGCAGAATTTTTTAAATAATAATTTAAATTTAAAATTAATATTAAAATCAAGATAAATTTTATTCCTCAATTTCAAATATTTATATATGTGCATTAATAAATGTTTTTTGTATGTTATTACTGGTAGCAGCTTATTTTATTTTTTTAATATTAAAAATATATTTTTAAGAAGTATTTATTATAAATCTCTGTGTGACAAGGACTGATGGTCATAAAATTATAATAAAACAAAATTGGGATCTTAGCAATAAGTATCTGCCTACTATATAAATTTTCCAGGTTTGAATGGCCTGGTGGCACCCTTGAATGGCATACAGTAAGACTCTAATTTTCCCCAACTGTTATAATATATATATATATCCTTGCTGTCATCCATATTTGCTTTTGATAATAAATATATTGATGTTTCAGCTTGATCATATAAGCCATCAACTGCGTGATGAATAGAATATTATAAAGATGTTTGTAAAGACACTAAAACACTAGTTTATAACAATGTTATAAATTTGATGCATGGATGAATACACAAAATGTATCACTTATATCTGTAAAATCATATATATATAGTAACCAGTTGTATTACATAGCTGCACTAAAAAAATTAGATAGTTGGCAGCATGTTTCTCAAGTTTAAGTACACAATTATTTAATTAATGGTGGAAATAATATTTGATTTTCCTATACATATTTTAATGGGTTTTTATTTAACTAAATATTTTAAGTCACAGTACGATAGTATGAGAATTCTCAAATACTAAATTTATTAAATAATATGATTTTAATTTGGGAATATTTTAATAAAAGTTATAAATGATTGTAAAGGGAGAGAAAATTGTGAAAGAATGTAAACAAATATTTTTAACTCTGTCTTCAGTAGTTTTAATTTAAACTATGAAAATGTATTAAGAGAAAAAAAATAATTTTACTTTTTTTGTAAATTATTTAATAAATATTAATTTTAACCTTTTAAAAGAAATAGTTTTATGGTTAAGAATTTTTTAATAATAATAATAGTAATAATAATAATGATGATGATGATGTTAATAATAATAATAATAATAATTTAATAGGTGATAGTATATGTATACTGAACCCCACCGCTTGATGGCATTTTTCATACAACACACATCGATATACCATTTTAGTGGCCTTAACTTATGGCTGAAGTTTTGTTTATTTTTGATTCAATAAATTATTTCATGGAAAACTGTTGTTCTTGTTGTTCACGTGATTCTAAAGTAGATAGGTAATATTTTATTTAAAAAAAGCAGTGTTTAAGAATTTATTCAAAAGGACAAAAAAATAATAATAATAAAGAACTTGCAGTAACATAAATGTTTCACAAAGAAAATCAAAAAAGGAGTTTATATTTAAAAATCAAAACAAACCTTCCCTGCCACCCCACCTCCCCCTTAAAAAAAGTGTTCTTTAAAAATGAATTGTTTATGTTTTTTTAAAAAGGCCAAAAAATTAAAGAAAAACTTTTCACTATCATATAAAGATTTCTGTAGCATAAATAAATATTTGAAAAAAAAAAAAAGCCTCATAATAATTTTTTTTTAAAAAAGACAATTCAAAATCAAAACAACCCCTCCCCTCCACCTTCTAAAAAGGAAGTGATGGTTTATTCAAAAGTACTGAATAGTTTAAGTCTTTCAGAAAATAAAATCATCAAAAAAAAAAAGATAATTTTAAAAGCAAACCAACAACACCATCTAAAAACAAAGTGCTTGTTTATTAAAAAATGAAAAAAAAATGGGTGAAAAAACACAAAATCTTTAATGGTTTACCGTAATATTATGTAAACCAAACAGATGGACCAAAAAAAAAACCAGTTGAAAAAAATCTTTTACCATAAAATTATGCAAACAAACATATAAACCATGAATCAGGATATTGATGTGCATAGGGTGAAAAACAGCACCTTCAAACATTAGGGTTCAGTATACATACTATTACCTTTTAATATTTTGCAAATTTTATTTTTAATCAGAGTTGTTTTTCTTTTATCTCTTTAATGCAAGAAAAATAAAATCAGTGCAATTAACTGATTATCTTGTTTTTTTTTGTAAGAAATTTATGATGTTAATTCAAGTTCTTGACTTGTTTTTCAATATCTATGATTAAGGAGGGAAATAACTGAACAATTGTATTTATAAAAATGTATCTATTTGGTTGTTATAAGCTATTATATAAGAGACAGATGTAATTGGCTTGTAGGCAAGATTATTCTAAAAAAAATAATGAGGATGTGAATAAATGAGAAGACCCAAGTGTCTCATAAAAAGTTTCTTTACCTAGTTGTTGAAGAGAATCCAGCTGATAAAGAAGAAAGAAGCAGAAGTCTTCACCAATTTGTTGAAAGAAAGTTTTAACTAAGCTATTGCATAGTATAACAGAAGTTTTAAACAAGCTTTTATCATCTGATGAGTTTAGTTATAAAAATGGTTTGTACACTAAAAATAATGTGCTAAATACAGCTAAAAGCTAGATATCATCTTTCTCCTTGTAACCTACCTTCACTGAAATAAAAATGTAAAAAAAAGGTACCCCTAAAGTAATTTGCAACCTTGTCATCAACCAAGAACATGATCCTCTGTGCAGTCTCATCTGGAAATTCAAAAAGGAAACCCAATGGATAAAATTTGTTATTTCTTAATCTGGAATTACTGCAAATCAATAAATAGACAAATTAATGATGCACATGTCTAGAAGCTTCACAAAGAAATTCAATTGGAAAAAACTAGAAATTGCAACTGAAAATGATTCCATAAACAATAAACCCATGGTTAGAGGTATTTTTGTGTATAGTGTATTTTTATTAATTAAAAAAATATTTATTTTTTGCATAATTTTTTTTTACATAAGGATATTTTTTTTAAATGTATAATTTTAAATATTTTCATTAAGATAATGTTTTTAAATTGTGAAGCACCTTTTTTTTAAAAAATCCAGTCAATTTTCTCATCCAAATTATAAAATAGTTTTTAAAAAATTTGTTGTGAATTTTTTTTTAAACTTGTTTTTCCCTTTTCATTTATTTTCTTTCCTGAAAAAAATGTTGTAGAAATAACTTAACGACATAAAAGTTAATTTCTGAATTGAAATCAACTGAATGTTTAATATAATTTTATGAAAATATATTTTTTGATGAAATGAATGTTTAGAATTTCATTCTATCATGCCATTTTTTGTTTATTTTTAATGAATGTAATTGTTTTAAAAAATAATTTTAGTCTGTTTTTTTATTCTATCCAATTCCTGTTTCATAAATTACAATATGTGTGACCTTATTTCATGACAGCTTGCTAAGATTTTTATAATCCCAGTAAAACTATTTACATATAATAGGGTAAGTCTATGAATTATTTAAAGTTATTTATAATAAGCTGCTTTATTTATGTTATCTATTACTCATAGTAATAATTTAGAGTTCTTGCTTCCTGAACTATATTTGTGCATAAGTTATATAGTGTAGGGCTTATCTTTAGTGTTATGAACTGCAGATGATGATAATCTTGAATTTGCACAAAGAGGATATCCTTTAAAGACCATGCACTACATTTTATTTAGTTTGGTATTTATTAGAAATTAAGTTTACAGTTGGCAGTACATTAAAGGTACTAAGTAGCTAGGGCATTAATGATGATAAGCATGTTTTAGTATCCAAGCATTATTTTTATTATATATTTTGATGGATTAGCACTTACATTTGTGCACTCAAATTATGGTTTATATAATCTCCCAAGCAGGCAAGGGCTGAATAATTAGCCTGATCTATAGTAGATCCAATTGAAATCCAGTCATCAGATTGATTGACTGCTGATTTATTTTTATTGTTGATCATTCATGATGATAAATGGTTAGTACTTTTATGTATTGTTGGTGAATTTATAGTTCTGTGCTGATCTCTCATGCTCACTCTTATATTAAATTTTATATTTTGTTATTTGAGGATAATGATGGGTTTTCATTTCCTTATAATTATGCCTAATGTGGTGTACTTTTATAAATAGCTACCCAAATGTTGGAAAGTGTAACCTAAGATTTTTTTTATTAACACTATTCTTGGTACTGTCACAAATGGTGACCACTTGATGATGGTCAGTGACCACATAACTTGATTCTCACAAATATACTTGAAAGACAAAAGTCTGTATTTAAATGCAAAAATAATTTAAACATATTACTGTGAAATACAACAAGTGTATAGAGTGCCGTTGTTATAATTTGATTATAAATTATAAAATAGTAGTATTAATGTTGTTGGGTTGAGGATGCAATGTTTTCATGCAATTCTAAGGAGTATTCTTTTTAAGGCATTGCTCTAACCCTTTTTCAGATTCTTTATTGTTTATCATGGTTCAGTTAACATAGTCCTGCCATGATCCCCAGCCTCTAAATCTCCAAAAATAGAGCAAGGCATAGTTCTGTACTTTTCAGCCCCCAAGACTCAAAGGAGCAGGGATTTTCATAGATTTTTTGCATTTTTTGTTTGATATCATTAATTGTAACAACTTATAGAGTCTAAATTAAGAAAGACCTTTGGGTGTTCATGCTGGATTGTATATTTATAGTTCAGTGACTGTTTTCTGTATCTAACTCCAAATTGCAAGTCACTATGCATCATTATTCTGCTGTCAAATTCTTATAAGATCTCTAAGAAAGATTTTATAAATAGTTCTTGACTTGAACTTGTTTGTACATGCATATATACTTATAATAAAATACAAGAGAAATGGAAATCAGTCACACACACACACACACAAGAACAGGATAGAATTGGAGAATAAAGCAGGGTAAATAAATTAATGAAATAAAACCAGGTATTGAGATAATAAGGTTGTAAGAAAGGCAGATTATGGATGATAATAATATAGTAGCAGTATTAGGTGAAATTAAGCTTATTTATGACATAATAGTTTATGTTTGTATTTTCTGATTAAAATTCAGAGAATAGAGGAAGCTTCCGTGTTATCCAAATTATTAGAAATGGTTAAAGAAGATAGTAAAAAGAGAGATCAACAAAGAGAAGATGAAAATCATAAAAACAAGAAGAGAATAAAAATAGAAACTAACAAAGAGAAGATGATAATAAGTAAAGATAAGAAAAGAATAAAAAGAGAGATCAACAAAGAGAAGATAATAAACAAAGAGAATAAGATAATAAAAAGAGAGACCAACAAAAAGAAAAGGATAACAAAAAGAGTCAACAAAGAGAAGCAAAATATAGAAAAATAACAGAAGAAATGTTAAAAGAAATAAAAGTAGGTATGCTACAGAAAATGGATCAAAACAGTAAAATATGACTAATGAAACAGCAGACTGAATCAAACAAATTAGAGAAAAAGTTCTGTAGTGATACAAAACAAAAAAGAACAAGATGTGAAAATAAAACAGATACAAGAAGTAATGAATAATAAAATTAGCCAAGTCAGGAGGAAATAGAATCTGTTAATAATAAAAGTCAAAGAAGCCTGGAATCAGTACAAGTGCAAATAGGGGACCTGAAAAATTAAATTAAATTTCTGCGTATCAGAGATAATGATACAATCAGAGAAAGTAAAAAGATTGGAGGTTAACCATAGTCAAGATGGTCAAACTAAAAAAGAAACAGTCATGTCTACTTAAAAAGAAAGAAACTTGAAAATATAAAAAAATAGAAGAGACAAAGATGGATAGTCAATATATAAACCAAATGTCTACAATTGTAAACTCAGTTCCTTAAAATAAAGACTTTTTTAGGAAATGCTGGTGAGGCACCCATTGAATTTGTCAACAGTCTGGAAATTTATTTCAGCATGAATATCATGACTGAAGAGACAAAGCTAGAAATAGTGTGTAGCCATCTTCAATATGCATCCAAGGCATGGTTGGATTCATTATTCGGCTGTCTTCATAATTTTATTGAGTTTAAACAAACAATCATGAAGTGCTACTAGAATTAGGATTATCAGGAATGGTTAAACATAAAGTATTCCAAGAGAAGTATTTTCCTGGTGAGCCCTACACTCTATTTTTTAGAAAGCAAGTAGCAAAATTGAGAGCATTCATTGCAGATCCTCTCCTAAAATTATAAATAATAAAAATATTAAGACACAGCTTCCCAAACCATAATGAAAGGATGTTAATTGAAATAGACAAGTATACAAATGAGCATATGGATGAACTGTTAAATGCATTTGGCAGCAGCAAACCTGCATAAGCAAAAAAAGAAGGGGGATTTAAACCTCCAATTAAATCAGCATACAGAGAAGACAATAATTCACAGATGAATGCCATCCAATATGGGAAGTAAAAAGTCAAGACACCAGCATGATACCAAGACAGGAGAGATAGAATGCCAACATAGAAGAGAAAGTAGAGAAAATCAACTGGTAGCATCAGTAGTTTTACCAAAACCCAAATAATTAGCAGATCTGGAAATAGATCAAATCATTAACAAGGATGTACTCATCAGGAATATGATTCTTTGACTCTTGACAAATACAAATAATTATACAAACCAAAAGTATATCACCTCTCAACACAGAGTTATTATCAGAGATTTGATCATGATCCTCAGTCTCCCAAAACAGGTTGCAGTTATGCATCTGACCAAGGAAACAAGAAATAACAAAATGATAAAAAAGAAACTGAAGAAAAAAGATACTTTGCAGAAGTTGGCAGTAATTATTATGAAGTATGATAGCTTTGCCAAGCATTGGTGTCCTAATGGTTAGCATAGCTGCCTTCGAGAGCAGCTGGTCTGGGTTTGCTTCCCAGTCAATGCATTTGACATATAAAAAAAAGTATGATAGATTTGCTTTCAGTGATGATAGTGGATAGATAATATTCTTATAGATATAGGGATATAGTATGTTCATGATGCTCCAAAATTTTATTCCACCACTGCCCTTACCTAAGCTTTAAACTTTTTCCAAATAAGCCCCTCAGAGGAACTGGGCTTTTAATCAATTGAATGCTAATTTATCTATCAGGCACAAAACTATGTCATGAGGTGTGAAATCTATAAGACTCAAAGTAAATGAATAAGGTATTCCACATGGCCAAATATTCTTTGGTCATTTTTTCAATGTGCCCTCTAGATAGTAGGTTGTGTTGGTTCTTAAACTGGGATAGCTTTTATGGTGCTCATGCTGAATAGCAAACTTTGTGGTGTGATCTAGGTTTTCTGTCATCATAGTTCTGGTAGCAGTCATGCATATATTAGGTCAAGAGTCAATCCATCTCCACAAATAAAAATAGATCAAATGAGACATACTTTTAACCAAATAGCTCAACATGGCTTAATTAATTATATCCCAGCCTGTAAGTCTGTGAAAATGTTAATGCAAAGCATAAATATAATTTTTTATTGTAGTGAAATGAAATTGGCTGAATCAAAGTTAGTTCAACTCAATTTCATTTCCCAAATAAGACTAGGGTAATGTAACCAGTTGGCTACATGGCTGCACTAAAAAAAAAAATTAGATAGTTGGTAGCATGTTCTTCATGTTTAAATATAGATATTTAATTAATGGGAACAATATTTAATTTTCCTATACATATTTTTAATGTGTCTTTACTTAACCAAATATTTGAAGTCCCAATACATAGTATGAGAATTCTCAAACTTTCAATTTATTAAATAATATGATTTTAATTTAGGAATATTTTAATGAGTTATAAATGATTGTAGCAGGGAGAGAAAATTGTGAAAAAATGTAAACAAGCATTATTTAGCTCTCTCTTCAGTAATTATAATTAATTAGTAGTTGCAATTTAAACTAAGAAAATGTACTAAGAGAAAAAAATAATAATTTCCTTTTTTTTGTAAACTATTTAATAAATATTAATTTTAACCTTTCAAAAAAAATTAAGTTTTATGGTTAAGAGTATTTTTAAAAGAAAAAAAGAAAATATGATTTTAATCCTGTAAATTTTGTTCAGAGTTGTTTTTTTCACTTTATCTTTTCAATCCAAGAAAAATCAAATCATTGCAATTAACTGATTATCTTGTAGATTTTTTTGCAAGTAAATTTTTTAATTAGAAAGAAATGCCAAGTGTTTTATTATGTTAATTCAAGCTCCTGACTTCTTTTTGGATGTCTATGATTAAGGAAGGTAATAACTGAACAATTGTATTTATAAAAAAAATATCTAATTGGTTGTTATAAAAATTATCATGTAAGAGACAGATTGTAATTGGCTTGTAGGCAATCGGGGTGTAGATAAATGTAGACCCGAGTATCTGATAAGAAAAGATATTTCTTACCTAGTTGTGGAAGAAAATAGTCATGTCTAATACATCTGAAAAAGAAGAGAGAAGCAGAAGTCTTCACCAAGCTGTTGCCAACAGAAGTTTTAACTAAAACTATTGCATGGTATAACTAAAGTTTTAAAGCTTTTAACAACTAATGAGTTTAGTCATAAAAATTGTTTGCAAAATGAAAACCATGTGCTAAATTCAGCTGAAAGCTAGACATCATATTTATCATGTAACCTACCTTCACTGGAATAAAAATATACAGAAGAGGTATCCCCCTAAAGTAATATGTAACCTTGTCTTTGATCAAGAGCATAAAGTCTCTGTCTGAATCAGTATCATCTGGAAATTCAAGAAGAAAACCCCAAAGATAAAATGTATTGTTTAAATCTGGAATTACAGCAAACCTAGAAAAGAACAAATTAACCATGCACATGCCCATAAGCCTTCAGAGAGAAATTAAATTGAAAAAACTGCAAATGTGCAACTGGAAAGAATTCCATAAACAATGAAGTTCTGGTTAATGGTATTTTTGTGTGTGCACACTGTATTTTTATTAGTAAAAGCAATAATTTTTTATAAGAATTGATAATTTTAAATATTTTAATTAATTAATGTTTTCAAGTTGTGAAACATCTTTTTCTTAAAATCCACTCTATTTTCTCTTCCAAATTATGAAATAGTTTTTAAAAAACTTAATTTGTTGTAAATTTAATTTTTTTTAAACATATTTTTCCTTTTCATTCATTTTCCTTCTTGGAAAAAAAGATTAATTAAGTTAAATCAAAGATTGTTATATTTAATTTTGAAAAATGTTGTTTATCAAACTCTTAGTTATTTTAAAAAAAATAATTTAATAAATTAAAAGTAAATTTCTGAATAGAAATCATTTGATTGGTTAATATAATTTTTATGAAAATATGTTTTTTGATGAATAGAATTTTTAAATTTTCATACTATCATATCATTTTTTTGTTTATTCTTAATCAATTATATGTTAAATAATTGTTTTAAAAATACTTTTAGTCTTATTTTCTTTATTCTTTCCAATTCCTGTTTCATAAATTGTAGTGTGTGATCTTATTTTTATGACAGCTTAGTTCTCTAAGATTTTTGTTATGATCCCAATAAAACTATTTACTTTTAGTAGGGTAAGCCTATGAATTATTTATTTATTTATCTTTTGCTCACAGTAATAATTTATAGAGTTCTTGTTTCTTGAGCTATATTTGTGTATGAGTTATATGGGATAGGGATTTATGTTTTGTGTTATGGACATCCAGATGATGATAATATACACAAAGGGGATATCTTTTAAAGTCCATGCACTACATTTTATTTAGTTTGGTATTTATTAGAAATTTAAGTTTATAGTTGACAATTACATTAAAGGTACTAAATGGCCAGAGCATTAATGATGATAAGCATGTTTTAGTATCCGAGCATTGTTTTTATTGTTATATATAGTACTTAAGTTTGTGCATCCAAATTATGGTTTAAATAATCTGCCCCAAGCTGGAAAAGGCTAAATAATTAACCTGATCTATAGTAGACCCAATTCAAATCCAATCATCAGATTAAGTGTTGATTTATTTTTATTGTTGATCATTCATGATGATAAATGCTTACTAGTTTTGTATAATGCTGGTAAACTTATAGTTCTGTTCTGATCTCTCATGCTCATTCTTTTTATATTAAATTTTATATTTTGTTTATTTGGGGATAATGATGGGTTACTATCTCCTCATAATTATGCCCTAATTTGGTGTATTGTTACAACTAGCTAGCCAATTGTGGGACATTGTAACTGCAGCTTCTATCTTATTAATCCCTATTCTCTGTGCTGATACAATATATTTATATATATATATATGTTTTCACGGTTGTATGATATAGATAAATTATTATTTTTTGGACTAAACCATGTGTTATTTTCCATTATTTACCGATACTTCAGCGATTGTCAAGGTTAACTTTCGAAAGAAAAATTGTTAGATCTCAAACAATAACATGACTGAGTGCAAAATGAGAAATGAGATTCAAGTAGTTCAGCATTCAAATTATGAGGCTTATCAAAATGTTTATTTCCCCTCAGTTTTTCACCTATTAATTTTAAGTTAATATTAGAAGACAGAGATAAAATGAGAGGTTTCCACATAGCTGGAATACATTGTGCTTCATCAACCCTATTTAAACCAGTAGGTCTCTTTAATATTTCAATTGACTTTCTCATGGTTCTTAAATCATACCTTTCCAAATTAGCAAGTATTTTTGCATTGTCAAAATCAGGTTTGTAACCAATTTCTAAAAAATGGGAAGTAAAAACTGATGTCTTAATTTTCTGTTTAAAAGCATTTATATGTTCCTTAATTCTGCCATTTATTCATCTATTAGACTGGCCTACATATGAATTTCATAAACTCCCTGGTGTTCCAAAAATACTGCCAGTAAAAAAACTTGTCTTTATATTAAAACTAGATAGTCTTCTACTTGATCTTATCAGTAACTCCTTTAATATAAGGTAAAATAATAATATAAGGTAATATAAGATATCTGATTTTGATAGTGTTGAAAAAATGTACCAAATTTCAAGAAATTATATTAAATTTAAATCTATTAATCCTTGATTTTAAAATTTTATTCTAACAAACCAAAAAAAATAGAGATTGTAACTTAAATAAAAACATTTAAAAAATAAAACATTATCTTATAATATTAATTTTTTTTTAATTTTTATAATCTCAAAATTAAAATTTGTGTTTGTAGTTGTTTTTTTAATATTTATAACTGTCATTGAAAAATGAATCATTTTCTCATAAGAAGACATTAACTAAATTATTGGCAAAAGTAATCTGAAGATTCAGTGACTGAAGTAAACACCCAGAGGTTCATGAGTTGAAGCCCAAAACTGAAGATGACAGTCATACAAATTATTACAGACTCATGTAAATCGCATATGCTATCTGACAATAAAATAGTGGCAAACCAGAACTTCTGTCTAGCTTTCTTAATTAAAATAATAACAACAAAAAAGAAATTAATTTGCCATTTTATCCTTCTTTTTATTATTTTTTATTACTATCCCAATTCATTGATTTACCATACAATGTATTAATTAAATAAAACATTTTCTTTGTTGAAAAATATAATAAAAAAACAAAAAAAAAAACAAATATATAATTTGCAATGGATTTATCTTTTGTATTTCATGAAACTCTACATTTACAGTTGACCCTTATTTTTTGTCAGTTTTGAAATACAAATAAGAAAATTAAAATTTGAAAGACAAATAAGAAAATGGAAAAAAATGTACCAAAAAAAATATAATTTACAATAAATTTGTAGTTTAGTATGATGTAATTTGATGTTTCATTTCTCCCAAATATGATTAATTTATTTATGAGTTGATGTGATGTAATGTGGCTTCTTAAATGAAATAAGAATATCTCAGCAATTATGCCCAGATAAACCTGTTAGCCACTTTATTTTCATTCTCCACTCTAAACTTTTCCATATTCTGCTCCATTCCATTTCCACAACATAATCTTTGTCAACTCTATAGCCTTTATATCTAAATCCCCTTTATCTTTTCCCAAACCCAGCATAAAAACCAATAATTCACTTTCTGTATAATCACTTTGTTCATATTTATTCTTCCATAACTTCATTATATGTACCCTTTCTGCTTTCAAGCATTTACATTCAATTAACAAATGCCTAATATTTTCTATTCCTTCCTTACATAATTTACAAAATAAATCACCCATATTTTTCCATTTACATATATATTCTCTTGTAGCTAAAGATGCTGTTCGAGCCTTAAACAATAAAATACTTTCCTTACTATTATCATATATTAACTCACACCTAATATTGTTTATTTCTATATATATATAAATTCTTTTTATTCTCCATCTCTCTAACTCCCTATTCTTTATTAATAAATCTATTCTTTTATCCCATTCCTTACTACTATAACACTCAACAATCCTCTTAACACAATCATCCCATCTTTTGTACAAATATACTGATATAAATTCTTTATCCAAATCTTTTGCATACCGCATTACCTTTCTCACCCATCTTGTTACCTGCCCTTTACTCATAACCCAATTAAATACTATTTTGGCTATTCTTTTATTATCCATAAACTGCAATCTACCAAACATTTTCATTTTACTTTTTGCATCTCTCATATAAAAACTTGACCATCCCATTTCTCCTTGAATTGCTTCCCTTGCTGTTCATACATCTGCATCCAATGCATGTCTTTCTACTTCCCTTTGAACTTTTTCTAAATAATCTAATACTCCTTTACTAATACATAATGCATCATTACCATATGTTAATTCTGCTATTGCAACTCCCATATAATTCTAGCTAAATCATATTTATCATAGTTATTCTAGATGTGTTCAATAGTTTCACATAAAGTTTAAAAGCAGAAACTAAAAGAAAAATTAAATGTAATACAGGCGGACTCACAATTATATCAGTACCTAACAATAAATAGTTGTCAGAAAACTGGATAATTCACTTAATGTTTTCTGAACATACAATGGAATGTAAAATAAACTCTAGTATGACATTAAAAAAATACTATGCATAAAGACAATTAAACTTTTTTAACAGAGTAAAAAAGAAGTGCAATTTATTCACTTATGTATTATCATAAAAGGCTTACATTAACAATATATCATTACTCAAATTATATTCAAATTTTATTTTCAAGAAGCACTTAAAACATGAAAATAAAATAAATGAATATTCATGTAGATTGTGATATTTTGTATTGTTTATATTTTCCTATCGATTAAGTATCATATATATATGTAATGTTTTTATCCATTTGGATAGGTCTCTGTATGCATAAACTGCGTGAGTGGATCGAGTTATGAAAAGGAAGAATGTTTCACTCTTATTTCCAAAAACATAACTATATTTCCTGTTCAACTCTACCTAGGAATTGTTATGATTTCAATTGCTGGCTGAATCAGTTTTTAATTTATAAAAGAGGGTGCCGAAGTCATTAGACTCACTGATTGACTTCATTTAAGGAGAAGCCAAATACATCACATTACATACATCACATCATGATTCTGTGTCAAACATATCGTAACAACAGAAAATGAAGATCGGGATTTTGTTTTCCTGTAACTTAGTTATATTTTTAGAAAATTATATACCCAGGGCTTAATTAATAAGTATTGACAAAGGTAAAATATATGTTCTAATAAACTAACCTTACTAAATTTAATAATAAACATTAATAACGTACAATAAAAAAAGTTGATAAAAACAAAATATTTTAGGTGCTTTAGTATTTTCCAACCAATGATGTATTACCCTGAAGCCATATCAGTCTTATCTTCAGATCTTTAAGATAACATCTCCAAGTGATTTGTGAATAAATGCAATCGCTAAAATTTGTCCGCAAATCACATGAACCCAGCATGTTAAAGATCACAAGATCAGACTGATATGGTTTCAGGGTAATATGTCATTGATTGGAAAAAATAAAAAATAAAATAAAAAGTACATGTGTGCATCAAAATAATTTAGAAATTAAAAGTAATTAAGTGTAAGTTTGATAATTTAGAAATTGAAAGTAACTAAGTGTAAATTTTATAATTGTACAAATTTTTTTTTGTAAATTTAAAATAAATAGACAAATAAAGAACACTTTTCTCGATTATCTGGCATTATTAATGGTGACCTTAAAACATACTCTATATTATGAATTTTTATAACAAAAAAAAAATCAAAAAAATGTACTTGCGTTAAAAATTATCAACATTTCCAACGGTATTTAACTCAATTATTCATGTTAAAAATATATAAAACAAACAATTTGAAAATGTGTCTCATTTTTTGACTGAAAATTAGAAAAGTCAGCACATAGTGCTGTAATGGGTGGGTGGGGTTTTTTTGTCTTTTATGGGCCGAAGGCACGGCCAATATTATGCTTAATTATAAAACACAAAATCAAATTGTATTACTCTCATAGCTGTAACTTTTATAATTGCGGATGAATTTAAAAAAAAAAAAAATTCTGTATAATGTAATTCAGAAATTAAAAATAAAATTAATTAATTGTACTTTTTATAATTGCAGAAGAATTTACAAAATAATATACATCAAAATGACATTATTTATTAGAAACAAAAATGAAAATTACTTACAAATAGCATCCACTGTGGTGGACTAGTAGCAAAATCACAAAAGAAAGACAAATGATAAAATTTCCCAAAGCTCTCTCCAATTTTTAAATCTCGTGGGTAAAAAAAAATCCAAAAATTGGATTAATCATGTCAGTGTCTTGGTTGACATGACAACATTGCCATGTTATCATTGATGATGTTTGCCGGAAGGAAAATCGGTAAGTATAAAACGTCATTGGTTGAATAATACTAAAGTACCATATTTTATTCTAACAAACTTAAAATATTTTTAAGATAAATAATTAAATAAAATTGGAGAGTACACACACTAATCCAGATATTAAATCAACTAATTAGATAAAATAATTAAAACCACTAAACAATATTCACTTAGAAATTTCTTCTATAAAGTTCCTTTAAAATGACAGTCTCTTTAATAATAATATTTAATGTCTCTATCAGGATTATATTATAAGCTTGTTGGATAATGGTTTGCAAACAATTAATTTAGTCACAATCAGGATATGAATAATCTTAGCTTACAGATTGTTGAATACTATGCATAGTTTTTCATGAAGTAGAATGAGCTCGTGGCCATTAATTTTAACTTGTTCTTGATCCTGGTTCTAAAGGCTAGTCATGAAAGCTTTTCTGGTGGACGTCTTCATGAACGATGTCAGCCAAAGCCTCAGTCTACTTCTGTGTGATGAATTATTTTCACATAGAATGGTCCTGGATCTTCTTTCAGGACCAGCTGAAAAAAAACAGACAAGACCCTCACCCAACTGGTCTTCTTCCTTTTATACTCGCTGTCCAGTTTTCAGACTTTGGCACACACTTTTATCTTTTTACTTTTATTAAAAATACATGTTGATAATCTTGTACATTCTTTATCAGTTTTAGGTTCCAAAATCATTTTTTTAATAAACATAATTCTGCCATCTCTAATCAGAGTGTTAGAAAGATTTTATTAATTGAAATTTGTGTGTGGAATTCTTTCCTTTCTTTAGTTTATCTGGATTAGTAATCTGCATGTCTTTTATTCTTTCTAATTTATTTTTAATCACATAAAAAAATATAAATGAAAAATGTAACTTTCATTGTATGTTTTAAAAAAAAATTATACAAACTAAAAGAAAATTTTAATTGCATATTTTAATAATATCGCTAAATTTACTTTTTCTTTTAGCTTTTACCCAAATGCCAATATATTTGTACCATATATAAATAAACGGGACAATATATATATATATATATGTGTGTGTAATCATGTGGAAGGAAATGAATCTTCAGACATGAGCTATTAGATTGATATTAAATATATACATATGACAGCATTTATACAATAATTTTTAGACTTTTTAAGTTAGCAAAAATCTTGAGTTACAAAGTCAAATCCCATTTCTGTACCACCTATCAAAAATTACATGGAAACGAAATTTATCTAATGTTTATATAAAGCCAAAAAAGTCACATTTTAAATTTCATTTGTGAAAATGGTTGTTCATGTGTGTAACATTGTGTGTATATATATATACTGCCAATTATTTTATAGTATGACTTTTAAAAAACTATAATTTTTTTAAAGCGACTTTAGAAAGTTTATAAAAAACTGGTAATTATTGGAATTACCTTTCTTCCACATACAGCAAGATTTTTTTATTGCATGGAAAAGGACTTATTTTGATACATTTGACATTTTTTGATCAAAACAACCCAATAATATATATAAAAAAGTTAATAAATATTTATAAAAAAAAAATTAATTAACTTTTGAAAAAGGATATTTGTCTAATCTTGATGTGGGGAAATGTTTTGGAGAAATATGGCTTATTTTTCTACATGAAAAGTAAAGCTATTGAGAAAATTAATTTATAATGAATGTTTTCAGAGAAAGCAAAAAAATATCTAAATAATCTGCACATCCATTAATTCAGTAAACCATAATAGTTAAATCTTAAATTATTGTAGATAGGAATTAATACAGCAACAATAAAAAATATATATAAAAAAAAATAAAAAATAAATTTCGAAATTCAACTTTAATCCTCTGCAAATTGAGAGACAAAAAGAGTCATTTATAGAGCAATTCCAGACTAAATATTAGTATCAAAGCTATTGTACGGTATAAGAGACTCATGTTTAAACATATGAGCTGCTCCATGGATTAAAAAACTGGAATTTAGGCTATATAATAAAAATAATAATAATCTAATGTAGAAAACATTGGCACCACAACTGATATTATGGATTATGCACACAATATCCTAGATCAAGATTGAATTGATGTTTTTATTTGTACACTGTACTATGAATTAATAATTGAATGGTGTATTGCTTACAAAGTTCATAACAGTTCAGACATTGGAAGTGGCATAGCTGAAGCCATAATCCATAGACTTTGGACTCTAAAGTCTATCTCTTTATCACTGTATTAAATCATGCAAAGCTCTTTGATCTATCAATTTTAAAGTCTCTTGACAATAACACACAACAAATCATAGTTATATTTAATCATAGTTACCATATTTATTTTTATATATAATATTCACTTTTTATTTATTTATTTTTTAGATAATTTTATTGGAAGAGTCCTGGCGAGATTTATTTATTCTTGGTTTATCACAATGGTTTGTTCATTTTGATGCAAATACTCTTTTGAGAAGTGCAAATATTTCTGAAGAAAAAGTTTCACCTGATAAAATGGCAGCTATAATGGCAGATATTCGGTTTATTAAAGACTTGGTAATGAGACTCCGACATGTAAATCCTGATACTACCGAATACACTTGCATAAAAGCAATCATATTATTTAAACCAGGTATATTCTAAAATTGAACTTTTATAATTATTTCATTATTATATTCACTTTATTATAAAGTTAAATATATTGATATATAATTATTATTAGTAGTTTTCTTATGCATTTTTTTATGCTTTTCTTATATCGATTTATAAAAGTATTTTTATCGTTTTCACTACACCTTTTTTCTTTATTTTCTTTTTCCAGTTTATACTTTGTCTTTTATTTATAATTTTTGTTGTCGCTGTTGTTAGGATTATTTTATTTTTATAAACATAAATTGGTCAATCATTGTTTCTACTTGTTGCTTGGCATTTCAAGATATTGAAATTGTATCTTTTGGAACTGGATTGCCAAATAAACTTTAGTCTTGTAGCTGAAGATCATAAG
Source organism: Epiperipatus broadwayi (assembly GCA_028023455.1). Lineage (NCBI taxonomy): Eukaryota > Metazoa > Onychophora > Udeonychophora > Euonychophora > Peripatidae > Epiperipatus > Epiperipatus broadwayi. Next base: position 1,965,515 of record JAQFVV010006298.1, read on the forward strand.
ACCAGCAAAAAACATAAGGCTTATTGTGCATTCTTATTTCAGTATTTTATCCATTTTTAAAAAAATTAAAGTAATTATAGTTAGCATTGTTAAAATGGTATGTTAAATATTTAATTGATATCCTTTTATATAATGTTCTTATATGTATGTAAAAAAATTATGTATATTTATTTTTATATACCATACAGATAAACAGTATCTGATCAAAAATATCTCCTACTACCTTATAGGATAGGAAGTTAGTCCTAAAAGGTTAAATAATGATTCCATAGAAAGAATTTTTATTGTCACACTCTTTTCTTTACTGTCTTCAGGTATATTAGTTGGTATAAGACACAGGCTACCATTTGATGATAGCCTTTTCTTTGAAAGCTTACAATTGAATATTATTTTCAAGTGAAGGAATATTGCATGAATTGGAAGCAGAATTTTTTACTATTAAATGGAACAGTGTTGAATTTTATGAAAATCGAAGAAAAGTTAGAGGCAAATAAAATGGACACGTACTTTATTACAAAAACACAAATATTGAAAAATCAAGTGGAAAAACAACATTGTGGAGATATATGGTGTGATCAGATTTTATGGCAAAAATAATTATTCAGCTTAAGAAGATACTAAAAGCAGATAATTCAGATTTATGGCCCTACAAATTCTCATTGTGCTGAAGAAATGGGTTTTTATATGAATCTAAAAAGTACTTTTGATTAGATCAAACATTTTAAAATTGTTATGGGAAACTTTAATGCTAGAATTGGTAACTGATTGAGAGATGAAAATACTGTGGGTAAATTTGGTTATGGTGAGAGAAATGAGAGATGACACTAACTTTTTAATTCGCAGAAAAAAAAACCTATATATTATGAATTCTTTCTTTGAGAAAAATGATAAACGAAAGTAGATATGGAAATAATTAGATGAAGATACATAAGAATTGGATTATATTTTGACTAACAGAAAATATATATTTCAAGATTATGTGCTTAATAGATTTAACCAAGAAGCTTTCACCAATTAGTGAAATATAAGATATGTTTCAATGCAAAACTTGAGAGATAAGATCTATTTAAAAAGTCATTATTAATTGTCAATATTCCTAAATTTCTGAAACAATCCAATGTATTTAAATTAGAACTTGAAAAATCCCTTTTTTAAAATATTAACAGATTTTGAAAATGGTTCAGATTTGACTAAAATCAATAGTAAGATAACTGATACTTTATTTATTGCAACAAGAAAAATTAACTAGTACAAAAAGCAGCAATTTTCCAGTAAATTTTCTATTGAAACATGATAATGTATGAAGAAAAGATAGAATATGCAAATATATATATGATCCATTAAGAACAATTGAATATCCAAAGTTTGTAAAATGATATGAAAAAGAGTTAATAATGATATAAGAAAATATAATATGAATTAGCAAGGACAGTTATAGAATAGAATAAAAGTCTCAAAAGTATAAAACATCTTGGGATTAGTAGAAAACTTATTTCTTTAACAAGAAAGAAAAATGGAACTCTTACTAAAAAAAAAAGGGGGGGGGGGGTGACATCATAAAATAAGTGAAAAAACTTTATAAAGAATTATGTAATTACAAAGATGAAGAAATAAAAGCATCTCTTACAATTATTATATTTTCTGAATGGCTCAGAATTTTATATGAAAAAGTGAGACGTGATTAAATCAATGAAAAGGCTCCAAGAAATGACTACAATCGATATCTAAAGATAAGCAAGTAAAAAATAGAAAAATTATTGCTAAATTTATGTATCAAATCATCTAAGTGATAAAGATGTACCAGATGCTTGGAAGAATGCCTTAGCAATATTAATATTTAAAAAAGTAATTAAAAAAATAGAAATAACAGAACTATTAATTTTTTTATTAGTTCTGTACAAAATTATTACCCAGATAATTAGAACTCCATCTATAGTAAACTTATTTTGATCAAGCAAAGGGCAAGCTGGATTTGAAAAGTGTTTTTAGTGCAATAGCTCACAGACAAGTTTTGGGAGAAATTATAGACAAGTTCAATTCATTTGAGTTGTCATTTTCTTTGGATTTGTAGATTATAGAAAAATTATTCTGTCAGCATTTCCAGAATGATTAAAGTATTAGATTATCAAGATATGGACTAAATATTATCATATTCTGAAGAATATTTACCAAAATTCAACAGCAAGGATTAGATTACATGATGATACTAAAAAGATTAAGACTGAGTATGGTGCACCACTGGCTGATTCCATATTTCCAAAGCTTTTACAGCAGTTTTACAAAAAAAATATTTTGTGGAATTAAAGCCAAAAGAATAAATGTAAATAAAAATTATTTGCCTCAAATAGATTTTGCAAATGATGTAATTATTTTTTATAAATAATCTTTCAAAGCTTCAAATAAATATTACAAAAATTATTAGATAAAAGGACCAAAATAGAATTAAAAATAAATTCTTTAGAAAAAGTCTTGAAAATAAATAAAGCTACGATGAAGATAAATTAATAAACTAGAAGTCTTTCATTGTGATCTTTGTTCAGTATAATATAATCACTAATGTGTCATCTGTGAACTGGATTAGGACAGGAGTTTCAACACAGTAAAAAATTTACATTTAAACAGCCTTATTTAGAAATTCCCCTTAAAGGAAGTGAAAGAGATTTAGAAAAAGTTGTATAAAAATAATCTGATATGTTGTTAATTTCTCATTAAAGCAGTGAAAATAGTCAACATCCTTAACTGAAGACAGTACTTGTGGCTAAGGAGTTGTAAAGGTTTAAGATCGATGTAGTTGATCTTAGTGAAAATGGTCTTCAAGAAAAAGATAGTTTTATATAACGTGTAGGTGGCAAAAAAATGACATTAAAGATCATCTAGTAAAAGAAGATTGTCTGGCGTTTAATTAGTGTAAGATCTAATTTAGTAACATCTGTTATTGGAATTTTTTGAAGTATCACTGAAAGACTAATACAGTTAAAAGTGGTTTTGCACATTGTTATCTCTGCTCATTTTTTAAAATGTACTGTATATTCTTAAACATTACATTTAAAAAAATTTAAAGAAAGAAAGCTCATATATCTTGCTAGATAGTATTACTCATGGATATATTAAAAGATCGAATTTTTCTTGTTCCCAATTTTAATATATGTGTTGGTACAAATAGCAAATGATCGTCAAATGTTATTGGTAATAATAATATTGTTACGATAAACTCAATTGATTTACTGTTATAAAATATTGTAATAGCATATAGATTGACTATCATACACACTTTGTTTAGACAGAAAAATCATTATAGATTAACATGAATGCATCCAGATCAAAAATAATGGCATCTAATAGATTGCAATATAATTAGGAGTCAAAATTTTATAGAAAATTTAAATTACAAATGCAGGTTGTTAATGATATAATAAACTGGTATCTATATTGCATTAAAAAAAGGTCTTATTGCAATAATATTCCCAAGAAACTTGATATTCATTCTTTAGAAACGTTTAATATATATATATTGCGTATGTGCTAAATTTCACCAGCTGTTAAACACTGATATTAATAATTTGGAGTTTCAAGATTATCATGTTAACAGAGAAATTAACTTTTTTAAAGCATGACTTTTGGATACAGGTAAATATATTCTTGGATTCACTAGAAAAAAAGAAACATGATTAGTTCTTTGGTAATAATTCTATTATTAATGATTTAATTTTAAAAGAAACAAATGACATTTTCTTTTTAGCAGAATAAAAAAAAATGAATGTGGAGATCACAACTAATAGAGATATTGAAAAAAGTTCAATGACTGATATTCAAAAAGGCTTTAAAATGATTCAGGTGGTCAAATTGCAAAGGAGATACAAACATTCGTGGACATCTTTTCATGCGTTGAGATTAACATATAAATGACAGTCTTTTATGATAATTATACATATTTGGAATGATAGAAGAAATATTTTGAATAATGATGATAATCATTTTTATTTATATTACATATGACACGGATTGACAAAATAAGAAAATTTGCTTTGTTATGAAGAAAAAAGCTAAAGATCGAAGAAATTGGATTAAACTTAGAGAGATTTTCATTCAGCAATGGATCGATAATTGTTGAAAATGACTATAATGATGATATACTATCTATTTATTTAGAGGTAAATAAAGATATCCATCTTAATAAAGTTAAAATATCTTTTTTTATCTTAAAACTACAAATGTTACATATCCTAATGAAATACAGTAGTTTTAATATAGGCTGGATGATAAATTAGCTTCAAAAATATTTGATTGTTAAAAGAAAGAAATAAAACTAAAGAGAACTGATAAATTGCAAATATCATTGTTATTTATTATAGCAAAGCAATTTCAAGAATATTATTGAATAGATTGCTTCTATCCTAGATTAATGATTACCAGAAATTCAACATGGTTTTAAAGAATCAAGAAGAAATGTGGATATGCTTTTGTTGACAAAAAAAATGCAATATATATATATATAATAATCTTATAATTGAATATTTGTAAATACAGTAATTAGATATATGTATTTATGGTTTTTTAACTTCAATTATAATAATGTAAAATATTGCAAATTGAAAAAAATAACAACAAAAGGAAAATAAAGGAAGCTGTGCTAATATACAAATACAAACAAGACTTAATTAACATACCGGCAGCAAACATTAAGATTACGGAACTATAGAAAGGTTAGTCTTTCAAAGCGCTAGTTGACAAAGACTACGAGGATAGTCTAAAGCGCTTCTAAGTGGATACAATTTTTACTTTACATATATCTAATTACTGTATTTATAAATATTCAATTATAAGATTACATATATTGATTTGAAGAAATACAGACTCGAATTATAATATATATATATGAAATAAAAGATTAATTTATAGATTGCTGTTATTGATCAAATCAATGCATTTGACTTAATTAATCGAATAAGTCTATGACCCTTTTTAAAATTAATTGGGGTCTGCCCAAGTTTATTCATATTATATAACTTCTACTTGACAAATAAAATAAAATATTAATTACAGCAGTTAGAAAATCCGAAATATTTGAAATGAAACTGTGTATTCGCTCTAATTTTGCTTTATATTTTAATAGCAGTAGTTTTGGAACTGTTTACAAGTGGTTTCTTGAATAAGGGATCAAGACACATATAGTTTGATAGTGAAGTGTTTCATTTGAATAGTTTTAAAAACGAACTTCCTTTTTTTTTGTCTTCTAGATTTACAATATGCTGATTGGGCAATTTTTACAAATTCCAAAAACGATTTACAAAATGTACTTAATGTTTGCATGTTTATCAACCAATTACAAAATAAAAATCTTTAACAACGTTTAATTTGTATGGTTATCAATCTGAGGTCAATTTAAATATCTAGGTGGATTTTTAAGTAGAAAAAGATGGACTTAGATGTTGAGACATAGCACAGATTTCGATCTGATGATGATTCTTTTAAAATGATAAAGAATATGATATTCTGTGATTGTGATATAACTATTGCAATTTAATTAGTTGCATATAGGAATATCATTTTATTTTATTTATTGTATGGAACTGAGTTTGAATAGTCTATTAACATAATATAAAAGGATTAGACTTTATTTAAGGATGTTCCATGAAGACAAAATTATATATCCAATCAATTTTGTTCTTCAGCTTATTATATATAATAATATAAAGTCCACTATTTTAAAATCACAATTTCAGTGGGTTAGACATGAGAAACAAATAAACAAATTATGCAAGCATTCTTAAAAAATAAAATAAAATGAACATTTAATGGTAAATTTGAGCATAGTTTTTATGGGAATAACAAAATCATTATAAAGATTAACTAAAAGATAATATAAAGAATTATAACATAGTCTATTTTCTTTAAAAAGATATGGATGAAAATTGAATACAGTCAAGAATTGTAATTAGATATGAAGTTTTTCAAAAAGAAAAGATTGCTGCAGAATAAGTTATTAAAGAGCATTATAAAATCTCAAATAATGGACCAATATATATATATATATATATGTGTGTGTGTTTTGTGAATTGGTTTGTGCAATTATTGCAAAACTTTTTTCTAGTTTTTTTGTCTTTATATATATTGGAATTCAAATATTCATTCTTATTTATGAAGGGCTGATGTTTAATTATTGTATTGATATTTAAAAATAAAATCAATTTCCTGTCATATCTCACTTGAATACATTATAAAAATAAAAAATTTTGTTTTTATACAATAATAACATATAAACAATAAATAGCCTTCGGAAGTGTACTTGTTTTAAAGTTGCATTTACTTGGGGACCAAAAAACTTTTATAAAAAGAAAACTGCTTCTACTTGAGCAAGATCCAGTAAATAAAAGAAAGCAGCCACAAAATATAACTAAAAGAAATAGTCAACATATAACTACAAATAAAATACAATCATCAACAACTATCAGACAAATAGTGATTGTTTAGGGAAACCTGTTTAATCTTCTCCAGAATTTATTAACATCAGCAGTTATCCAGATTCTCAAAACCAGATGTCATGATGCTGCACTTCTGATGCAAGATACGGCTTCTCCAATACACATAAGACAACTAGGATAATGTCTATTATATTAGGATACTAAAAACTTTCCAGATTTTTTTCAAAAAAAAGATGATCTTCCATGAAGATTTCAATATTGTCCAGTATTGGCAAAAGATGGCAGCTTAAATACAATGAAACTGCCTTCAAGATTTATGATTCTGACTATAATTCTCTTAGAGTAATGATAATTAAAATTACTAATAAAACATTGTATCATTCTTATTTACATATGTAAAATATTTTCATTTAATATAAACAAAAAAAAATTTCAAATATAAAGAAGAAATATTTTTTAAAGAACATATTCTTTCTGATTATATTGCTTGCTAATGATTATATCAATGTAAGCATTACACTGGCTAAATTGCTTTAGATATTATTATTTTTAATATGAGTTAAGTAATTAGTTATTTTTTAATCTGTCCAAAAGATTTTTTTAAAAATGAATATAGGAAAATTGCTTCCTCAAATGGTCTTTATAAATATATGATTTAATCTATCTGCCTGTAGTTTGCAAAGCTTCAATCTATCAGATTACTATACAAAATTACAAAACTCTTCTGCCTTTCAATGTCTTTCCATAGTTCTTCTCATGACAATTTGAGTTAATAGTTCAGTATTTTATTCTAATATTAAAATCATTATTAAATATCATGAATCAATAAATTATATTTGATTTATTAAAAATATAACTTTATAAAAAAAAAAAATTCTAAAAAATTATATTTGAATTTTTCAAATATAGAAAATAATAATAATAATAATAATAATAATAATAATAATAATAATAATAATAATAATAATAATAATAATAATAATAATAATAATAATAATAATAATAATAATAATAATAATAATAATAATAATAATAATAATAATAATAATATGAAATAAAGTAAAATATGTAATGAGAACCATTACTTGTTTTCTATTGGCTTATTATCATAACACTATTGAAAAACATAAATTAATAAAATCTTTGTTGATTGAAATTCATATGTAAATTCTGAATAAATTATTAATAACTCATAATAGAACTATTAAATTCTGTTCTAAAATTTAAAATGCATTTATAATTATTAAAATATTACAAAATGTCTGTAATACAATATTTGACAGAGTGTAATGGTTATAGTTTGCTTTTAATCATTACTTCAAATTTCTTAACTTATATTTCTAAAAAATCTAAGTATAAACATGAATATATATATATATATATATATATATATATATATATATATTAGTAATTACTATAAAAATATTTTATAAAAACATTCATAAATGTTTAAATAAACTAAGGGGGAAAATGCATCTTTTGTGTTCAGTGCTGGATAACAATCAAAAGGGAATTTTCAAATTTATTTATAAGCCCAAGATCAAAGACTCTATGAATCAGCAACATTTTAGCCTTTTGTCAGCTCATTTGCAGTTATACTCTGTGGATTAATGACATCATATTTTTTAAACTAATAAATCATATTTCAATTTCAGTTTTTACCATCAAATGAATATAAAACTGTCAAATAACTCCAAAGATATTCATCATAGAATGACTTAAAACCAAAGCACAGCTGTACCATCACAGAGGTCCATGTTACAATGAATCTTAAAAACACTGAGCTATAAAAAATAAAATAAAAATTTAGAATTTAATATAATTTCATTACTGAATTGAATTTTAAAAAGGAATTCTATATATGTATTGGAATACATAAAATAAAATATATGTCATGGCTAAATAAAATTGAAAACAAATATATTAAACTAAAGCAATTGTTTTATTTTCAGACTATAATTTTATTTATTTAAATAATTATTTTCCTTACCTATAGATTGTTGTTAAATTTCAAGGCTTTTCAAAATTTAGAGAGGTGATATTAAAGATTTATGATTTCAATATCTGACCTCCATATTGAAAACTTTATCTAAATCAAATTTATTGTGATTATATTTTTCCTGTCAATAAGCTAAGGCAAAACCAGGCTGTTATTGTTTTACCAAATGTTAAATTTTACTAATGTATTAGAAATGGTCATCTTACTTTGTGTTTTATTTTTAAGAAATAGAGAGTATAAGGCAATTAGATGCCAATACTGGAAGAGAAAAGCTGATTTTTTTTTACAGTTTTTTTTTTTTTTAGTTTTAATCTTTTGTAAGGAAAAAGTGAGAGATTTTTCCTTTTATGTTAAAACTGAAAATTGATGTAAATGGAACTCCTTAATCAATCAAGGTGGTCTGAGTGAAAACTAAGATAAAAATTAAAGATAAAAAATTAAAGATTGAAATCAGTAATAAAAAATACTTAGGTGTAATAAAGCTACATACCTTATTCCACTCAGTTAGCCTTGAATTTAGAGTTGTCTGGTGCAATAGTTACAGGTGCATACTCCAATTGGTCTTGTAATGAGTGTACTATATAAACTGTTCACCAGTTGCTGTGGGAGTTACTACAGAGAAAATTGATAAAGAAGAGACAGTCTAATGTAGAAGAGAAAAATGAAGATATTTTTTTCTCATTTGTTGCTAAAATATTGTGGTTGCTGCTCAGAGTTCTTTTGAGTCTGCCATGCTGGTTATACCACCAATGAAATATTCAACCACAGATTTGGAAGGCATCTGACCAATGAGTTTTCCTAGCTGTAAGCTGTTGAGGCCATTATATTAAAGCCCTATCCAATATTCAAGAAAACAGTAAAAAGGGAACAAAGCCAAGCCTGGCTCCAAATGAAAGTCCCACAAAAACTGTGCAAATAAGTAGCAGTCTGCTAACACTGTATTAAAGAAGAGTAATGAATATGGGTAGAATTCGATATCAGTGCACTAGCCCAGCTCTTTCCAAGCCATCACCATATAGCCACTAATACCAGCTGATGAAGACGAACATCTAAATGCCTACATCTTACTGAAAGGAAGAGGTCCTCACTGTCCTGTTGATCTCTTTTGTAGCACACTCAGAAGCCCCAAAGTCTGGAGGGAAAAATCTGGAAATGTCGAGTGGTATATTTTTTTTATTCAATTATTATTTTATTTGATTATTATTTATATGCTTCAATAAAAATGAATCTTATTAATACATGCATTACATGTATGTTGAAATATTTATCCATAAAGTGGTGGATTGTGTTACGTTAAATCATCCTCCCACATTAATTTTAAAATGCTTACATGTGTACACTCATGTGTGTTTTCTTTTTTATACATTTGTGTATTTTTTTTTTGCTTGTAACCCACATATACGTAGATTAAAAGAAATTCAAATTGATTTATAGTATTTTGCTTTGTCTTTGTGTACGTTTGATTTGCACACAAACAAGAAGGGGAAAGGATGTGAAGACAGACGTACATGTATACTTATATTTTTGATATTAGATACCCTATATATTACATATACAGACACAGGTATAGTATAAGCCTGTGTTTCAGTTATTAGATAAAATAAAAATAATGCTTAATATGAGCGTGTGTGGGTAGAAACGCAGACCAGTTCATTCAAGGGTATTTATATGAAAATAGAGAGGGAAGTTTCATATCTAAATTGAATCCACCTTATTCTTAATTTTTTCCCTCGTATTATAATGTTATGATTAATGTATTTTTATTCATGTATAGAAATGGTAGATGGGTTATTTGGGAAAATAAATATTTCTTTTTGTTTTTAAATTATTTGGTTACACATGTTTCATTATATTTTTCTCTCTCATTCTCCAACAAAACTATGTACATTTTCCAATCGTAGCATAATCCATCAGTTACCTGAAATAAAGAGATGATTGAGCTAAGCCCACGGGACACTACTTTCTTGGGTGATTAAAAGTTTGTTATCATGCAGATATCTTTCTCATTTCACATGATTTGTTGATAGTTATATGGTTTTTTTGGGAGGGTTTTTCTCTTTCCAGAAGTGGCGCATAAAGCCAGGTTCAAATTCTGTCTTTCAAAGGTATGCGATGGCCAATGCACCGATATCCATAAGCATGGCAATAGAGTTTTAGTAAGGAGAGAGCAGGAAATATAACCAGCTTTGGTTTGATCTCTCTCATTTAAAATTCAATTGGTTAACTTTAAGTTAATAATTTAGAGTTTATTATTGAGTTTATAACAATGCTGTACTCTGATGCACGACAGTCATTTCATGTTCAGTTCTGTGTGCATGGCAAGAATCTGCAGGGAAGGGGTTGACCAGTACAATATACAACATTAATTTAACTTCCTTCTTTATCTTTACAGACTTCTCTTTTTTTAAAAAGAGAAGTTTTCATTTTCATTATATGTTTAACAGTAAAAGAAAATTAAAATAAATTTTTAATTTTTATTGTACACTTGCTGTCATTACAGCAGTTCTCAAATATATATATCTGGCAGTTCTAATTTTTTTTCTTAGCCAATTAAATTTCTTCTCATTTGCATATCTGTTTTAAAAAATTAAAATAAAAAGAAGAGAAAAAAATGTGTTTATCTTATTGGTATCCTATAAATTAATTTAAAAGAAATTAAATAAATCCTTCAATTAAATCAAAATTATCTTTAGGATTATTTAAATAGAAAAACAAATAATAATTATTTGTTTTTTTTTATCTATCTGACTATACTTGATGTAATGTGATGTTGGTTTTTACCTTTAGGTTAAGCACAGTTTATCTGACTTAGTGTCTGGAAACAGAGAAAAACTAATATAAGAAAGAAAGAGAAGAAGGGAAATAAAATTTAAAAAATTATACAATAATAAAAATAAAAATGGAATTATATAATCTCATTGTTCAATAAATTTGAACACAAGAGACAAGCATACTAAATGCCAGCCATGATAATCAAGTCATCTAGATGAAGATAAAGAAATTTTTACTAGTTCTACCAAGCTATTTATATTTTGTATCAAAATATAAGGTTACAATATATATATATATATATATATATATATATATATATATATATATATATATATATATATATATATATATATATATATATATATATATATATTGTACCACTGACTTTAATTCTTCAATTTGAGCATATAAACAAAACATATACACTTTAACTTTTTAAAACTTTATTATTTTGATTACAATATCAGTATATATTTTTTTAAAAAGATATATATATATTTATTAAATAAAGAGTGAAAGAAAGCTAGGGTTTTTTAAAAAAAATTATGTATGAAATTTCAATTATAAGTGATAAAAGGTAGTGAATATATTATATTAATTAGATGTCTGTATAGCTTTATTTATAGAATTAGTTATTTAACTGGATCTTTTATTCATATGACCAAGCTTTGAATGAGATTTCTATCAATTAAATTTACATTTTTTTTCTTTAGTGAAAATTTTGTGAAAAAAATTTTTTACAGCTTTAAAATCCATGTATATTTATTTTCTAATATTTTATTACAAAAAATGGCAGGGAACATCAAATAATTGGTATTCTAAAGGAACTGAAACCCTGGTTTGATGCATAGACATTGTTTATTTGTTTTTCTGGGTATATTTTGTGGAAATATTATCATCATTGAGAAAATATTATGAGTGTCTAAAAACTTGATTTTTTGGAAAGTTTATGATTATATTTGTATCATAATTGTGTAAAATTATTAAAAATCAAAAATAAATATTATATATTTATTTTTTACAGAATGTTTTATTTTAAAATATAAAAGAATATTTTATTCTGAATATTGTTACTATAAAGATTATGGTCATGGAAAAATACAGCTTTGTAAAAATGAGGTCACTGACCAGATTGTTATAAGATTGTGATATTGTAAAAATTATGAAAAAATTCTAAACATTTAAAGATAAATTGATAGATTTAGTAGTTATCAAAAATTGTTCAGATTTTTAAATCAAACATTGAAGATTTCATTTATTATGCAAAATGAATTGTTTTCACTTAAAATTTGATGATGTGACAGCATTTTGTTTTCACTAAAATATAATTTTTAAAATAATTTCGCAAATCAAATCTGATTTTTTAAAATTTATTTAATTTCTTAACAAAAATATCAATTGAATGAAGTGAAATTTATTACAATCTGATAAATATTAAAATGAAATTTAAAAGCTTAAATCTAGTAAGAACAAAGAAATCTGCCAGAGTATTGGAAGGAGGCTTAATATACATGGTGATATTTTTTCAAGATTGTGGTAAAAAATGTTGCACTTTGGTTTTTTTCATTGTTTATTATCTTTATTTGATTTTGTTGTATTTTTAATATTATTTTTATTGTCTCCTTCCCACTATTGTAGTATATGCTTGTTTATGATTGTAAATATTGGCAATGATAATGATATATACAAAGTAAATCAAGAAACTATACAAAAATCATCTCAGGAAATACTAATAATTAAAATATATACAAATAATTCTGTTGTTAAAAAGAGGATTTATTTATTTTAAGGTGTCGTGAACTGTTGAGATCTATTTTAGATGTCTATAGTTTTAGTCATTTATTTATTTATTTTGAAACAATTGTAAGACATTAAAAAAAAGTTTTAAAAAAATTGATAATTGCATTAACCATAGGACTTAGACAATTATAATCTCATAAACTGTCAAACTGGAAATACCATGGCAACCAATGATACAACAAAGGAAAAGGAGATCATACTTGTAATTTTTTTTTATATTATACAATTGTTTTGGCTGAAAAAAGGTAATAACAAACTTTGCTATTATTACATTTTTTCCTTCTGCCTAAATTAATTAAAGAAACTTTACCTTGATTAAATTTATACTAAAGAATGGCTGGATAGAGAAGACTAGTTAGTTGGAGATTGCTTTCTCTTGTCCTATTTCTCCCCATCTAACATCCACCTGAAAGATGGAAAAAAAATGTCAGCAAGCATGCACTTGAAGGGAGAAAAGACATTATTTACAAAAATGACTAGCTACTCTTCTCATGAAAATAAAGATAAGAATTGTGATGGTGAAAATGTCTGAAATAATTTTACTACTTCTATTAGTTCATTTTAGCTTGCCAAGTAGAAAGGATACTTCAAGAAAAATCAACTTGAATTATTCATAAAATTCAAGTATTCATCAACAAAAGATCACCCGCCATAATAACAGGATTCAAGCAATGTTAAACTTAAATTCTTCCAATAACTGTCAATTAAAAAGAAATAATAAGAAAGATATATATCAGGGGTGTCCAAGATGTAGACCATGGTCAACCAGACAGCCACAAGGTCTTTGGAAATTTCAACTGCATAATTTATTTATTTTTTGTAAAATTTGCAGCTAATTTATTTTAATAAAATTCTAAAACAATAATATTTTTTTGATTTTTTTTTAAAATTCAGGACCAGCTTTAAAAAATAATTATTTATAAATAATTTAAAATTGTAATTTAATAAATATTTTATAAAGCGATATGGACAAATTATAATACTAGAGGGAGCTAATGTAATTTAAACTTTTGTCTGATGAATTTTCTTATTGGCCAGATTGAGTAAAACGTTGAGTGATTTGATTCGTTAAATATGGATCTAGACAGTTTCCTTTCTGAAATATATTAATGTACAATAATCAGAATTGCTTTAATTTAGCTTCTAAAAATTGAATTATTTTATATTCAAATTGGTTAAATATATTGAAAAATTTAAAATAATGTTAATAACTGAAGAAAAACATATGAAAAATAGCCTGCAATAAACAAGTGAATTATATTTCAACCAATCATCATGTAAAAATGCTGGTGATTTCTTGTGTTTTAGAAATTACAATAACTGATTATTCACTTCTGTTGTCTTTTCTTCATCTAAAATTAAATATTTTAAATAAAAATATAAATCTAGCCACATTATTAATCAATATAGTGTAAAAAGTAATCATAAAATTCATAAATATTTATGAAAAATAGTTGAATGCTAGCTATCACTGAATGTCATTGATATGCAAATAGTGGTCAACATTATTCACTCATCTTCAATAGTGGTCAGGCACTATTCACTTTCCCTTGATTATTTTTCTTGTAAAATTTAAAAATTTTCGAATCAAAGTTTATATTTAAGTAAATTAATGTAAAAAAAATATGAAAAATATATTTATTTACATTCAAAATCTATTATGAAAGCAATAGCAGTCAATGTTATTCACTTGTCTTAAATAGTGGTCCAACACTATTCACTTTTCCTTGATTATTCTTCTTATAAAATTTAAAAATTTTCAAATCAAACTTTATATTTAGGTAAATTAATATAAAAACTTAATTAAGAATGTAAATATTGTGAAAGCATAAAACATTTTGGTTTAATTTCTGACTTTGACAGTTAGAAACGCCTGGAGAACAATAGCCAAGTTGACAGTCAGTGCTTTGTGGCATTTTATAAGGGAAAAGAGGCGGGACTATATACAATAGACTGCAATCAGAAATCAATTTTTTGCAAAAAAATACTGCCAATAGTGAATTTTTTTTGGAATTCAAATTTAAATACCAATAAAGCTACACATTTACAATAAAATAGCAAAAATGTGAACAAAAATGGATGATAGATAATGCAAATTTTTTCTGGTTTCTGGTTCGAAGTTCTGAAGAAAAATAGTTACCATTAGATACATTTGCATCAAAAAAGTAGCCCCCAACATCTAAAAGTTTGGCCATCCCTGATATAGATAAATATATACAAAAGAGTCAATTGAAATAATTAAGTTTTAAAAAGTTAAAGTGTACACATTTTTTTTCCTTAGTTTGTCATGACAAATCAACTATCTATCAGGTATTGTTTTATTTTTTTTTTCCAATATATATATATATATATATATATATATATATATATATATATATATATATATATATATATATATGGCATAGTTTAATATAAATATGGTGGTGTTCTGTAATTCTTTACACTTGAAAAGTCTGCTTGTAGTAACTAAAACCATTGGTTGTGTTTTTGATTTTTATTTTTTCATGGCTAGTCTGGTTGAGTTTTGGATTTGGGGTAATTTTATTTATAGTACATAATGAATGTTTTACATGAATTTTTATCAATGTTTATTCTCATGAAGACCATTTATATATATATATATTGATGCGGTTATCATTATTGAAATTGATTTATTTTTCTTTTGATAAATAATTTGTAGCTATAATCACAAGATACGTTTGAGATGTAGTCTTTCATATTAAAGCTTCTCTTAAATAATTTAAGTTTAATATTATCAAGGATCAATAGAAAAATATTTAACTAAATCCTAAAAGATCTGTTCAGGTCCACCAACTGTAGATCTAGCTGCTGATGGTCTCTCACAAAGTCTACAATTGAAATGCACAGGAATTATTGTTAACTGTGACAACTGGAATAGCAGCTCTAAAAGGTCAGTCTATTTGAAATTCCTTATTGTTTACAGAATATGTTTAACCTCAAATAAAGTTTATCTTCATAACTTTAACACCCCTAGTAGTGTAATGAAAGTCTAAAATGAAGTACTGTATTTAACTTTAGATAAATTTTGCTTTCATAAACTTTAACACATATGGGAGTGTTATATATGTGCGGAACGGAATGCAGTATTAAGTTGGGATGTAATGTTTTATTTTCAGGATTTTGACACTTCTAGTGTTATATATGTACAGAATGCATTGCTGTTTTAACCCTTCCTGTGCTATTGTCTGGACAATGAAGAATTAATTAAGGTTTCCCTCTGAAATTATATTACAAACAACAGTGTGAGTTATCTCCTTGAAATTACAATAGTGTTCAAAGAAATAACAACTGACAATAGTGTTCAAAGAAATAACAACTGACCAAGAAACTATTTTAGCTGTTATAGTACTCGTGAGACAATTATTTGCTTTAACAACCATTCTTTGTCTTTAACATTCATAAATTAAAGGCAGTAAAGCATTTCAATTCTGGAATAACCCCCAAAACAAAGCCATACAATTTCATTAATTTTTGAGAAAAATTTGATTAAAATATCTATCGTCATTCTCAAATATGGATTCTCTAGAACCTACATACAAATCAACTAATTTATGAGTATTCCTTATAAATGGAGATGAAGAAGCATATAATCAACGTTAAGATTCTATGTTGTTTAAAAAAAAGAAATATTTATTTGAATTATATTTGTCAATAAGTTTAAGAAGTATGCTATTAGTTGATTGGCTAATAGCCAATGGATTTAAATAACATGCATTTAAACCTAATGTAATAATTTAATGAACATGCATTTTATGTTTTATTGTATTTTGTATTATTTTGTAAATATGTAAAGTACATGGTATATGTAATTTATTGTGTAAAATAATTACTTGTTACCTTGGGTGTAGGGACTGATGAGAGTCAATTTAGGGATCAGTGCTTGTGGAAGGGTTTCATAATTAGTTCGATGAATCTATAACATATCATTACCACATGGCTTAATTCCTATATGTCTTCCTAGGGTTCTATGCTTATACTCATGTTGTAATATTAGGTAATATTTTTTATATTATCTGGTCTATGGTCAGCCTTTATCTCAATTGTTTTCTTTAATAGAGTTTTTATTACATCTTTTGGTCTTGAGTCACCCTTGTAAAACAGCACATACCTTCCAATTTAGTAGATTAATGAGGGTGATTTATTCCTATTTTATGTTGAAGTAAGTGTTCATATCATATTAATGCTATAGGGCTTTTTCTGTGTTGGTGGTCTTATCTGCAGAATAATTGTTTGCTATTTGATCTTATGCTTCATATTGTTCTGTGCTGGTGGTTAATCCGCAGAACAATCATTACCATTATTTTTTGTATATTTTTTTAAGATTGTTTCAGTGCTGGTGGTTAATTCACTAAATATTCTGCAATTATGCTAGTTTCTCTGATGATGGCTTAAACAACTCATAGAATACTTACTGCTCAATATTCCTTGCACAGATGGATACACCCACAGGTATATCATTAATCCTCATTATACAAATGTATGTTTGAGTAGAGTCTCCATACATTATGATACTTACATCATTTCACTCCTCTTAATGTTTGTTTCACATGTTCTGTTATCAGCCATAAAAGGGCATTTAAGTGAATGATGGTCATAATTTATTATAGGTAAATTATATGATATCCCAACTTTTTTATTTCATATCTCATAATAGTCAAATTTCATGCATTTATCAATTCCAAGTATTGTCAATGGTATTATAATTTGGGATATAAGTGCATTGATTCTGGTTTTGATGTATTGGAGATGCCATTGATTGTATTTGAATCTACTCTTATACCTATAAGGATAAAAATCAATACATTTATAATAAATTTTAAATTATATTCTCTGAAACTGGTACACATATCCATGCACAGAAATAAATACAAATGATAGTATTTTATTTTATTTTATTTATTTACTTGCCCAATTAATGTACATTGTCCATTTTGAACAATTATATGTGACATTATTTTATGTTATTTCATTTATGTAAAATTATGAATATTATTAACCAATTACTATTTTCATATTTATTAAGTCATAAATAAGTGTTAATTTGATAAGTTAACTTATTTGTACCATTGCTATTAGTTATATATAGAGTCAGAAATCCAATGTAGTAAATAGGCTATAAATAGTAGAGCACATATTGTCCCTGATGATGATGTATACAAGGTTTACTGAAACATCCAGATAATATTTCAAAGTTTATTCTTGGGTATTTTATGATGTATAAGATATAATAAAATCCCATTTACCTTCTCCATCACCACTGCTTTACTTAGTCAATTCTGGAGTATATTCAGAATCTGTTACCTGTATTGATATTTGCGACATTAATACCTGAATTAATAATAAATTTGTTAACCAGTATTACAATTAAACCTATTTTCTAAAACAATAACAAATGCCTTATCTATCCTTAGGAGTTTCATTGCTATTGATTTAATTTAATATTTGAATTAATAACGAAATAACTTAAAATTATTATTGTTTAACTTCCATTGCAAAACATTTATCCTATATAACATTTCTGTACGTTAAACCTCGATACATTGTGAACTATCATTTATTTATGCTATAGAACAGATTATAATTATTACTATCTAGTTTAATGGCCTGTATTCACCATGTAATGATTGACAGTTTCAGAGATTATATCATCTTGTTTATGGTTGGCCATCGGATTTCAAACAAACAAAATTGCAAATCAAAATTATAGTGTGGCTTTAAGAAATAGTCATTGTAAAGAATAATTATAAATCATAAATTAATATTTGGGAAATACCATTTTAAAATCCAGTAATTAAGAAGAATTATAGTTAATTAAAAGGATAATATAATTTATTTAGATATCTTCACGTACCTTCGCGGTGTACCCTGGCATAACTGGACTGTATGGTAATAGCTTTGTATTGTGTCATTAATTTAGACTGTTACAATATGGATTTAAGGGCTTTTTGGTTACAATATATATATTGTGCACATTCCAATTTAGCCTGTGACTAAACTACAATTGTCTGCATAAAATAACAGAAAAAAAATCATCATCACATTTTCTTGTATAGGAAGGAAAAGCTGTAGGACATCTGAATTCAAACCCTGCATAATTAATTCCCAAAAGACCTGAAAAATATCTCTTTATTCAACTCATGTTATTAATCAAAGAATGACAACCTATATTTTAAATATATATTACAATTTTAAAGCACATATAGATAATTGTCTATAGATACAAACTATTCAATTAATTACTTTTCTGACTTTTGATTACTAACCTTCTTTAAAATTAATTTATCCTTAATAGATTTTAATATTCTTTCTTTAATCATACTTTAATTCTAAATAGTCTAATTTATTTTCTGAATTTTAAGTTATGGCTTTTCAAATCGGTCAGATTATTTTTTAGGCAGGTTTTGTAAGTCTAAATATATGTGTGTGCCTGTATTTACATATATCAACTTAGAGACAGTTAAAATATATTAAAGAAAAAGTTTTTATTAAAATCATTTTATAATTTTTATATAAAAAAGCTATATTGTTTAAAAACAGTTATATATTATTTGAAATCTATTTATCTTGTTGTCTGAAAGAGTTACAGTTTCACTTAACCTTTCACAAGAATGTCCAGCTGGGGTCAGGAGTTAATGAGAAGATAGATAAAGGTCAATGTTAGACTTGAAAAAAGGGGGGAGTACCATTAGAATTGATAAACTCCAGATCATTTTTAGATTTCTTGCTAACAATAATTTTAAAGAAAAATTGTCAATTCACAGAAAGGATTGAATACAGACCATTAATGTAATGTTTTGTGACTGTCCAGGTATTTCTAGTAACAAAATATGTGAGGTCATGAGAAAGACTAACTTGTATAAAAAGCTGACAATAAGTCTGTTAAAGGAGAATAAACTAAATTGCTTTAGAGAAATCATATTGTTTTAGACAGTTTCTACAGTCTGATGGCAGGCTAGATATATTTTGTCAGGGCTCCATTTTCCCATCCAAGAGAATCATGCACATCAGAAGAGTTAACATCTTATAACTGATTGCTAAAGAAGAAAGAAGAAACTTATTATTTCACCTGTGCTTTTAAATCTAATTGCTGCTGTAGAGAAAATGCTGAAATTTGTGAAACCATGCTATTTCATCTATTCCATTTACTGAGTTTGAATCAAAGCTAAAAAAAAATGCTAAAATACACTGAAAGGCAGAAATATCCATCTGTCTATCAAAAGTAATTATACCAAGAAGAAATGAAGAAACCCTGTCAGTGCTAAATGGTCACCATGGAAGCAAGTTATTTCACCATCATCATCACAAGAAAAAGAATTGCAAGCCAGAATAGGACTGTTCCAGTAAACTGCTGTAATTGGTAAATATACATGTATTACATATTGGCGTGTGGTTGCTGTCAAATTTTAAACCTTCAACAAGCTGACTTTAAAATTGTGGGACTCTGTGAAATTGTTTGTGCCTCAAAGTAAAAGAATTGGTAATATGAATTTTAATTATTTTTTTTATCAGTGACTATTAACAAATCTTGTAATAATAAATCTGTTTATCTCTCTTCTTTTTAAATCTTTGAACCTTAAAATAAAAATCAATTAGAGTGGATTTTCAATAATAATAATAAATATTGTTCTATTGATATGATGTATTCTTAGATTATTACATGTATCCATTTATCTATGTATTTTATTTTTATAAAATGTGTTATTGTGTCTTGATTTAAATATTATATGTTGATTTATATTGTATGTCAAAAGGGTTTAATAGTTTTTTTATTCATAATGAGAATTGACACATATACACACACATAGTAATATATTATGCTTATATGTATATTTGTTGAGCATGAATGTTAAAGATCAGTAGAAATTTAACATTGGGTGAGATGGATTTTTTTAGTAATTAATGACTTAGATCAGTGGACAAACAGATAGATAATCTGAAGCTTATTTCTCTAAAGGCTCTAATCTCCATAATCTGACTAACCTTCCTTTACTCATTTCTTTTTTTAATATTATGTGTAAATTTATTAAAATGAAAATATATATATTATATGCAATAAGCGAGTGTGTGTGTGTGCATAGAGTGGGTTTTTTTTTTATAAAAATGTGTTTTTAGGATATAAGAATTTTATTCATCCTATATAGACATTGATGCACACACATTACCTGGAAGATATAAACATTGAGTACTTATCATTAAGGGAAAGGGGGGAGATCTTCGTTATTATTAATATTATTATTTAAATGTAAACAATTTATCATTATTAATTATATAAATGTTTAATGATCAACCAATGATCAAATAAATGTTAATTTATTTTTATTAAAAAAGGCTACATCTTTCTTAATAGTTATTCATTGTCTTATTAATTATGATCATTCATCATCACTGATGAATATTAAAGTCATAATTTAAATATGATAGTGTTTTAGGTATATAATTATAGGTTTATAAAAGATGAAATTTTATGTTGTTAGTTCTAAGGCTGTGGCTGAAAGTATCATTGTCATCATCATCATCATCTTATTGATTAATAGTCTAAACAAATAGTGTGTAATGGCCATATGAATAATGGTTTTCACTGTATTTGTTATTTGTGAGCCATCATAAGATATGATTACCATCTAAGATCATCAAAGGTCACTCAAAGTTTAGTGAATTGCCACCAATAAACATATAGTGTTTAATATGAGTTAGTCAGACTTATGAGAGTATTAAATATGCACTTGCGATATTAAATCTTAAGTAATAGTTAGTCTGATAATTTTATTTGCACAACTAAAGAATTATAAAGATGTTTTGTTTTCCTTAATGTTAGTGCAAATGTGATATGATTCTAAAATACCAAATCCTACATCCTGTTTTAAATAATGTGCCAAAAGGATTCAAACCAAGTATATCTATAAGTAGGTATATAATGTAACTTTGTCTAGGGTAAGATAGCCTAGTGGTGCCCTGATAGACCATATACACACTTCTAAAATACTTAAAAGAACATATTAGTTCATTTGTAATCGTTTTTACAAGTTACAAATGGCATCGTTTTTATTAGTTACAATATATATTATAATAATGTGTATATATTTTGAATGTTACTTTATCTTCTTTTTATAAAAAGGAAAAAAAAATATATTATACTTTTCTGCTTTTTAATATAAATATGATCAAGATATTAAAAGTTTATTTTCAATTATTGTTTTTATTTTTATAATGATGAAAAGACTGGTTATTTTTTTTTTTGTAAAATAGTTATTTGGTTAACAAACTTGGTACATAGTATGTAATGCCATCAACTGAATGCTATAGTAATCATTGGATGCTAAAACGTTTCTGCATCAAAATCTCCATCTAGTGTCTACTCATCCAATATTTTCAAATTAGTATTTAGCTTGTGACTTACATTAGAAGAGCCTTGGCCTTGGATCTGAGAGCTAGATCATTGGGTCTAATGCAACTCTCCAACAGTCATGTTTTACTTTTTTAGGTAACTATAAAGCTATGAGACTAAAATAAAAATACAATAATGTTTTAAATCTAAAATAATTCACTCATATATATCTTAATCCAATTCAGTATTTATACATTTTGGTATGTTGGTTTTTTAATAACCATAGTCACCAACATTCTTTGGCCATCCCATGACTATGATTTTTTTTATCCTTGCACAATCTGTTAAGATAGTAGCAATTCTCCCCATATTGGGTTCATATCTTCATGACTATGCAAGCAAATGAACTTGGTTTGGGAAACATTATTGTGTTTTTATTTTAGGCCAATAGCTTTATAGTTAACAAAATATTAAAAAGTGGCTGTTGGAAGGTTGCATTAGATCCCAAGATCTAAGTGCAGTGCTCTCAGATCCAAGACTCCTCACTGGCAAAAGCCACAAGTTAGAAACTAGTCTGGGAATATTGGATGAGTATGCACTAGATAGCGATTTTGATTCATAAATTTTCTGGCATTCATTGATTATTATAGTTTGCATTGGCTGGCACTACTATATGGAGAAGATTGCTAATGTTTTACAAGATTATGTATGTATAAGAAATCATGTTTATGTGATGTTTTGGTGGTTTATTAACAAACTTATACACTCTTTTTTTTTTTTTTATGTAATCTAGTATTTATTTTATAATATTTTTTTTAAAATCATTTTAATAATAAATTCTATTTTATTGATATTAAAATGTTTAAACTGTTATCTTTTATCAATCATGAAATCTCCCAACGTAATATTTTAATAATCATATAATATCTTATATAGTGAATTTATGTATTCAGTGCTGATTGATCCCTATATGGTTTAAAGTCAGACCAAACTTGATGCAGTTAGGCAGTTTTCAAATTAATTAAAGGTTTTAAATAAAAATTTAAAAAATATTTTAAATAAAATTAATTTTTAAAAAATATATGATCCTATATAATGATTATTTTTTGATGAGAATAATATATTGCTGCTAAAATATTTTCAACTTACTAAATAAATATTTTATTATAAAGGATTAATACGTGTTCTGCTGCTTTAGTGAAGTGTTAGGGTGGCAGACCCGAATTTAATGTTCTTGAGTCCCTGTTCAGAAATCGCGACCACAGTTCTGTTAATCCCGGTATACGAACTTTTTATGACCTCCTGAACGATAAATATGACTTCCCGAAAGATAAACTATTATATTTTTCTAATATTAAAAAAAAATCAGATTTTTTTTTGTTTAATTTAAAATGATCATAAGCACAATTTAATTGAAAATAGCAATTTACATATCGATTTTTTTTTTTTTTAAATGACGGCTTTGGTTAAGTACTTAATGGGCATTATTTATTTAATAATAATTTGAACATGTTTTAGTAACAATTTGATATTTATTAAATTACAAAATATACGGGAAATAGATTTACAAAAAAAATCGATATATTGATTCACATTTCATTTTAAAAATAAATTTAATTTTATTCAAAACAATTTTTTTTTTTTAATTTTGAATAAAGTGTTGGGGCTCTGTCATCTGGGCTATCCCGACTTTGTTAAGTATGCCTTAAATAAAAATATACAAATCTGTAGATGATTAATGGCAGTAATTTTTGATTATTATCTTTCCTATATTAATTATAATATTTATTGTATATGTTTATAGAAATATTACATATATGTAAGCACATATATATAGACAAAGATGTTATCTATAAAATCTTTTGAACATTTAATGTACAAAGCTTTATAATATATTTTGGTAAAGGTTTACTTTAGCGACCACAGTATAAAAATCATGTTCGTCCTCTAATTTTCAAAATTAAAAGTAAATTATTATACGAAAATCTTAAGTATATGCTAGTATATTACAATTACATTAAAATTTATTAAAATGTAAAAGATAATAAAAAAAATATTTACCATTTTAAAGAAGTTGAAATAATTACACTAGATTAATTAAAATAATTACTTTATTTGAAACTTAAGAATTTAAACTATCTACTTTTATAACTTAATAATTTAAACTATCTAGATTTATAGCACTTATTACAAAAAAAAAAAAAACACCCTCTGGGTTCAAAAATTAGAATTACATGCACGTGTACTTTTATAGTTACAAAAATGGCGGACAGATCTCTAACACATTTGTTCCAGATGACCAAATTTTAAGTGATGCTGCTATTCTGGCAGAACACTGGAACATATCTGATTTGGGTAATGCTCTTCAAACTTCGGAATTGGCCATCAAATGGCTCGCAAGAAGACGCCTTGTGAAGAATTTTGCCACATGCCAACAGTGCGGTATTTGTTGTTCGCTAGTGATGTATTCTGCAGGAATAGATGGGTGTAGATGGCAATGCAGAACATGTCGCCGGCGCAGCACAATCAGAAAGGGGTCTTTCTTTTCCCAAAGTCATCTGTCTCTGAGAACAATTGTAAATATAGTTTATTTTTGGTCGCATAATTTTCCCCAAGAATACATTGTGCATGAGACAGGAGTAAGTAAGAAAATCATCACTGACTGGGCAAATTTTTGTCTTGAAGAGTGTGCCAAATATTTAGATACCACTCCAACGGTTCTCGGCAGAATGGATGATAATGGAGATCCATTGATCGTCGAAATCGACGAAACATATTATTTCCACAGAAAGTATCACAGGGGGACTATATGTAGAGGGCATTGGGTTTTTGGCGGCATTGAAAAAGAGTCAAGGAAGTGCTTCTTGACAGAAGTTGCGGATAGAATGGCTGGCACATTGGAGGCCCTAATCCAGTGGTACATTTTACTGGGGACCCACATAATTTCAGATGGCTGGGCTGCGTACAATAACATCAGCAGACTTAGCAATGGGGTGTACATGCATTCGGTTGTTGTCCACCAGGACAACTTCATGAATCCCAAAGACCAAGACATACATACCCAGAACATTGAGAATATGTGGAGGAGGGCCAAGCATAAGCTCAAATTCCAATCTGGTACCAGCAGGTCTTTATTTTCATCTTACCTCCAAGAATTTGCCTTCTGCAGTAGATATAGCACTGCCGCCTTTTTCTCCAACTTCCTACTATACGTAGGGCATAATTATGCTTAAAAAGGTAAATGATTTTTTTATTATCTTTTACGTTTTAATTAATAAATATTTACTGTATTTGTAATATAGAAGCAGCTAGTAAGATTTTTGAATATTTTAGTTCTAATTTTAAAAACTAGATGGTGAATATGCCCTGGTCGCTAAAGTAAACCTTTACCTATATTTTTTAAAACACTCATACATTACTCTTATATATTTAAGTCAGTATAAATAAACGATACTTCAGGATTAGTCCGAACACTAAGATTGATTATGGATAATTCCGGACACTATTGATGGCAGCCATGTTTTTTTTTGCTATATATTTTCAGGATCATAATTATCCCATAAGCATAACGAATATGTTTTATTTTTTAATATTAAAAAATATCAATAAATCGATTATAAATTCCTGTTATCTTTAAATAATAGCAATGAATTTATTATAAATTTCATTCATAACATATAATTTACTTCCACAACAATGTGTGTGCTGAGAGACTGGTAAGTGTTTTATAATAACTGTACAAGGGAGAACCACAACTATTCTTATGGATGCTATTAAAAAAAGTGTGACTGATGGATTTATGATTTATTCAGATTTCTGGAAGGCGTATAAAACAGATGATTGTTCTGGTTTTGAACATTTTAAGGTCAATCACCAATATAACTTCATGGATCTGCATTCAGGTGTGCATACCTAAAGCATGGAAAGACTATGGAGTCTAGACAAATGATGGAACAAGAAGCACTGGGGGAATGCAACACAGCCAATCCTATTTATTGAAATTTATGGGGCAACATATGCACAAAAAAGAAGATAAATTTATGGTAATTTTGCAGGCCATTAGGGATTTTAGGCAGCCAACATGAATAACCCATGTTAGTCTTTTTTTTTTTTTAAAATCCCTGTAACTTAAATTATTAAGCTTTATGTTTTATTTAAAATTTATTGTCATAATTTTGTGTTATTTCTGAGATTGGAATTTGTAATACATTTATTACATTAACAAGTAAAGAATCTTTATTAGGGTTGTGGGATAACTATGCCCCTGAAAATGTATATATAAAAAAACATGGCTGCCAACCTTAGTATCAAATCTTGGTGTCTGGACTAATTCTTAAATATCGAATAAACAATTTACCAGCACATTTTAAATCTATAATATAATATAATATTAAATCATCCATGTGGTAACATATAAAATAGAATTAAAGTAGATTGTGCTTTTCAGACAATATTACAGCATAAATTTGAATATTAATCAAGTCATAATGCTAATTAACATTTATTAATTATGAAAAAACATCACAATATCCTAATGAATATAGTTATCAGTAAATGCTATCTAGAGTTATAAAGCATAAATTATTAGCAGTAAGGAAAATTAATGTGTGTATATATATATATTGAAACATTACAATTCTAGATACTATTTAAACACACTCAAAACATTTTTTTTTCTCATGTGTCATAGCATCAGCCAGGACCTGGACAACTGCTTGTAAGCATTTCATTTTTAAATAATTACTATTTAACAAGCATTGTACAAAAAAAATAGTTAATATTGTCTTATATATCAAAATGTTAATTATTAGTGGCATGTTTATTATTATAATTAGTAGTACTAATAATAACAATAATAATAGTAATAATTTTTAATCGCTTATAATTGCTTTATCTAATGAACAGTTTGAAAAATTTTTGGAATAGTCAATACTGAATCTATCTCCAAAATCCATAAAGTTGAAAATTTTTCAAATTCCAAAAATGGTTATAATTATTTTTAATTAGTTGATCCATAGCCAATCTAGCAAGTTATCTAGTATTAATCAATAAATAGATTTACCTAGAAATTCTAAGCTTATCTGTATTGGTCAGATGAGTTATTGTGGTATTAAAGCAAACAATATGATTACAGCTCTCATATCTATTAGTGAAAGTAAATTAAAAAAATGAATAATTATGTGGTTTCTTTCAAAAGTTCATGCAATGTTTGATCATCTTAATGGCAGGTTTAAGCATTTAACAGTTCATTCAGCTAATTGGCTGGAATATTCTTTTTTATTTGTGTTGCTTAACTAAAAATTATTCCTGCAACCTTTAGCTTTGGATGTCCCCTCTACTACTGAAAGAGTCCTGTGTGGGGAAATGTGGTAATTCATGATTGCTGAACCATCTATCTTTTATCTATAGTTTGAAGTAATATTTAATTGTTCACATGATTATAATCCAACTGTCATGGGCATATTCTATCTTAACTTGTTCTTTAAGGATACTAATTTTAATATAAATAACATTACAGTGAAGCTGTGAACTACACTATATTTTATTTAAAACACCCCTCCCCCATATACAAATGTATATAGTAACTGGACCTTTCAATTAGTTTTGTAATGTAAATAAACTATTAAAAGATAGGGTGATATCATCTCACATTTTGTTGATAAACACAGATTAGATTAGAATACATATTCTTTATTGAACTGCAAGTGTACAGTACTTTTCAACATACACTTATATATAAAACACATGCTTTATTATATGTATAGTATGCATACATATATATATATAACATTTAAAAAAAATAGTAGTATAGTTATTAACAATAAATTGAGAAAACACATTTACATATATTTTACTGAATATATATATATATATATATGTTCACTCACACATTATCTAAAGCAATAAAAAAAATTAACTATTGTGTTTTTATTCTTAAAATAAAGTAAATAGCAAATGTCTGCCTTTCATTGCTATTAACTAGTTTTTATCCAGATGGTCAAATTTAGTTTGAGATTTCTAGAAATTAAATTTATGTTTTTCTTTCACTGGTGAAAATTTTGCAATCTCAAATCTTGTGAGATTACTTTAAGAAAATATTACAATGGTTAAAAAAATATTACAATGGTCTAAAAACTTGATTTTTTGGAGAAGTTTATGATTATATTTGTATCGTAATTATGTAATAATTATTAAAAATTAAAAATAAATGTTATTATATGTTTATTTTTTAAAGAAATGTTTTATTTTTAAATATAAAAAAATATTTTCTTCTGAATATTGTTACTATAAAGATTATAATCATAGGAAACCAGCTGTCTAAAAATGAGGACACTGCAGATTGTTATAATATTTAGTGATCTTGTAAAAATTACAAAAAAACAATTCAATTTTTAAAGGATAAATTGATAGATTTAGTAGTTATTAAAAATAATTCATTCAGATTTTTAAAACAAATGTCAAACAAAAAAAAGTTTCATTGATTTTGCGTATTGAATCATGTCCACATGAAATTTGATGATGTGACAGCATTTTGTTTTCATTAAAATCTTATTGTTAAAATAATTCTGAAAATCAAATGTAATTTTTTTAAATTTATTTAATTTCTAAACAAAAAATATCTATTAAATGAGATCAAATTGATTATATTCTGATAAATAATAATGGTTTAATATCAAAATGAAAGTTGAAAGCTTAAACCTAGTAAGAACAAAGAAATCTGTCAGAATGTTATCTAAAAATAAGAGGTTAAATATACCCTGAATGATATTCTTTTTTCCAATAACTTTTTCTCTTATAAAAATTTAATAGTGATCTTCGTATTATGCAATTAAGATCTCACTAATTGTTTTGATATTTTTAAGCCAATATTAACTTTTAATATGTTGTAAAGTTTTGGAAAACTTTTAGCAGTGTGTTCAGAAAATCATTTAGTAGGTAAAAAGCTGCATATCATATTCAGAAAGAATAATAAAGGAAAAATAAAATGTATGTGCTTTCAATATAATCGAAAAAAAATTTATTATATAATTGTATATGGTGTTTTGAAACAGAAAAAAGTTATTTATTGGTGTATTGTAAAATTTATTTACAAATTTTTTTTAAACATGACTTCATATGGTGCTCAGAAAAAGAAAATTGGCTGCTCAAATATTGTAAAAATTTGTGGATTTTTAATGTTTTTTTTTTTTTTGGTTTATTTACATATTTATTTGTATACACTTTTCTTTGGATACCATATAATTAAAGTTGTATAATTAGATACAGCATAGTTGGAGGCTACATTGTAATACTAAAACTCATTTTCTAAACATAATGTAATGCAGTGCAGTATATTTTTAAATTCCTAAATCTTGTTGATAATTTAAATGTTACAAAAGATTTTCTCAAAGTGGTAAATATATAATACATTTGATTATCATTGTTATTAAAATATTATTATATACATATAAAATAAATTGTCCACACACTTTAAAATATATCTGATACTAACTATATATATAAATTTAATTTAATTAATAAATTTTAAATGTAATTTTTATATTAATTCATTATTTATATTATTTTACTTGCACATAAACACTCAATTTTAATTATATTTAATTTTAAATTTACTTCATTTTTAATCATTCTAAAAAAGTAAATAAAACAGAGCAAAGACAAAATAGAAAAAAAAATACAAACTCATTTTAGAAAGATGAAAGTCAGCTACATTTTAATATAAGACAAATAATATAATCAATGGATGAAAAATATTATACTAAATATGGTGCCACAAAATTGTCACTCATACTTATTTGTTGTGAGTTTATGAGAAATTATATATCTTTAATATTTAAAAAAAGTTTAATTAAGTATAGATAATCCTGCCTAATATTCCTTATAATCATATTTATATTGTTTTAAAAAAATGAGTTTAATTTGTTGGTACCAAACTCGTCAATCTAAACTTGAAAGACTCTAGTGGCAATTTTGATCCTATTGGAAACATTTTATTTTTACAATTATACCTTTATATCACATTTTGGTTATCTTTATATCATTTATTACAAATATAAGTTTACAAATGAAAGGCATTCTAAAAAATAATATTTATACTTTGCAAAATAGAAAAATAATGTACTAAAGTGAATATTTAATAATAACAATGACTCTTTTCATATTGAATTGTAATCTTCAATTATTTATAAAAATTATTGAATGAAATATTTTTTATTTGAATTCCATTTTTAAAATAAAAATGAATTTTGTTTACACATTAAAAAACAATGAAATTCTGTTTTAAAATTTAAAATTGCATTTATTAAAATATAAAATTTTCTGCACCAGCCTTTATGAAAGCACTTCTTTTTCAGCGAATCAACGTCAACTTCCACTTTATTATAACTATAGTTTTAATGAGTTGTTATTGTTTTTTTATTAAAAAAACAAACAACAACATTATAAAATAAAATTTAATTGTAATAATGATTTTTTTGGTTTAAAATAATATTTTGTAAAGATGTTGCATAAATAATTTTTTGAAAGTTACAATTTTTCTTTCCAAAATAAAATAAAAAAGCTCTCTCTCACAAAACCTGAGAATGAAGATTCAATCAATCTGTGACACTGCCAATTTCTTTGATTTATAATATAACCAGTCAGTAGTATTTTTGGCTTTATAGAATTTGGAAATTTTTATAATATTTTTTATGATATTTAAATGATTATTGACATCTTCAGATTTTTTTAAAACTAATAGTTTTAGTTTCATTTTCTGCTGTTAAATGAATGTGAATTGGCAAATGTATATTATAAATAATTACAAAATGGTGAAGAATAGTTGAAAGCAAAAGCAGCATTATCAGATTGCCCCAGAACATGTTGAAGACATGTTTTTGTATTATATCCCATTAAAGCTGATTATTGATAAAAACTAAGCCTGATTTCATTTTTCTTTGTATTGCCAAAACTGCTTTTAGACTTATTTTACTTCTTTTATACAGATTCTGTATCATATATATAATTATTCCTCATTATCAAAGCTAATAAACTTGTAATTAGGTTATAGTATGACTAAGCAGATTTAGCTAGTCTCTGGTAAATCTTGTGTAATAATAAATCATTTAGATTATATAATAGCATAGTTTAGACACGTGTTTTATTATGTAAAACAGAATGTATATGCTATTGGAAATGGCAGAGCTTATAGTAAACTGGTTATAACATAACAATATTAGTTTAGTATATTTTAAGAGTTTAATTTTAGTTTTGTTTTATTATATATAAAATTATTTGATATAAATATATAAGTATGTGTGTATATATAGCATTATTCATTTTAATTCTTTTATGTTTAAACATTTAATCATGCACGAAATGATTGTAGAATTAAATTGGATTATGCTTCTTTTCCATGAAGACTTTATATTCAGTGCAAATGTATGTATATATAAAATTAGATAAAATATACAATAAACAAAAACCTATTTCTCATTAAAATCACGCAACATTTACTCTCTCCTATGAATGTCTAACTTTCCATAATTTATGTATATTAATACAATTATATTGTTTATTTAATAAATTATCCATTATATTTATAAAATATAGCTCTTTGATTTTTATTTTTTTTAAATTGTTTTCATCAATCTTGATTATCTTTAAGATTTACGTATGTATTATTTTATAAATTCTATTAATAGATTTTAAATTACTGAATGCCCTATTATCAACAATTTTTCCAGTTAGTAAAATTTAGTTTGCTTCTAATGAATGAAAGATTTTTTATATATATATAAGTTAAATTATTAATTACTTTGAAGAATGTTATAAAGATGGGAAATATCTTTCTTATTTGTTTTTATAAATAATTTTATAAAATTATTACTTACAATTTTTTATATAAGTATAAAATATATTTATTAAAGTCTTACTATTAAATAAAAATTTGTTTCATAAAATTTCAATTTTAAGAACTTATAATCCACAGAAGTAAAAATGTAAAACTATCTAATGGCTGAATCATTTATTAAACTTCACAGCTCAAAAATGATATCATGTTTTTATTATTATTGTAATGATTATTGAAAATAGAAAAAGGAAGACTTGATATACAATAGACTCTTAATATCTATGGATGAGTTGTCCTGACTTATGAGATGATTTAATTTCTATAAGTATAAAAAATTAGCAGAAATTTATTCCATGGAGTTCATTAAGTTATTATGATGTAAATAATACAAGAGGAGAAAATATTTCAGATTATATATATATATATTACTTTTAATAGATTAATTATTTTGATAAGATAATATCAAACTCTTCTAATAAACACTTTATTATCTATAAAAAGTTGTATACTTTAGGTAATAATTTTATGACATAATAATCATTTGTCACTAGAAGTAAGAGGATGAATTTCAATCCAAGTAGATTTAGCTCTTGAGTATATCACATTATCTCTGTGCTAAACCACACAGGACAATAACTTCATAAATGAATTCTCAGTCTTTCTTGTTATCTGAGCTTATAAAGAATTTATGATGTTTAAAATTCAAATATTATTGAAAGAAATAATTCAACAATTAGTTGTCCCAATGTTCATGTGACATTTGAGTTCAAAAATCAACCTTTAAAATTTTAACTCTTGAAGTTGAGTCTGTCACTGCTTCAATTTATTTTTTTATTTTCCTCTCTATCTTTGCCAATTTAACAGAATATCTCTGTACATCTAAGTAAAGATATATGATTAAATTTAGTGATTAAAATCATTGTCTCTCTCATTTTGTATGTATGTGTGTATGTATTGTGTAATGACCCATAGAAAAAATAGTTAATAAATTAAAATAAAACATATGAATCAATGATACAATATCTAATAGCCTTTGTTGACAAAGACTACAAGAATAGTCGAAAATGCTCCTAAATGACAATTATATTTTTTGTACTTTTCAAAATTTTTGATTACTGTATTTACTAATATTTAATTATAACTATTTACTAATATTTAATTATAAGATTTCATATATATATAATTAAGATGTATATATTAAGACAATAAAGCCAATTACTCAAAGCTTTAATAGGTTTATAAATCTAGATGATAACAATCAACCCTTAAGCTATCACAATCTCAACCTATCGTTTAAGGAGGTTGCTTTGACTATAGGTTGAGATTGTGATAGCTTAAGGCAGCGTTTCCCAACCTGTGGTATGCGTACCGCTGGTGGTACGCGAGTTGCTGGTTGGTGGTACACGAAAAATAATCAATAATGGCGGACATAAAAAATAAATAAAAATTAAATCATAAAAATATCATAAAAACGTTTTTTCCTATAATTCATAAAAATTATTTTAATGAATAATATTATACAGTAAAGTTGTTAATATGTACAGTCGATGATCGAAAATCCAGCAATTGATATCGTTTTTTTTTTTTTTTGAGTGCACTTTTAAATTTAGCCGTTAGCCACCAGTAACTTGAGATGTCGCTGCCACTGTTGTGATAGTGCTGCACTCTTATTCACTTCACCGCATGGCTTACAAGTGACAGGTTATTGTTTGTGATTGTATCGTTTTTGTTTATTAAAATTCATTGATCCCTATATAACCTGCTTATTCGAACTTAGACAAGAAGCACAGGTTTTTTTTTTAAGACAATCCTTTTGATCTCTCTTCGAAATTGTATGATTTTGATTGGCTTCAGGTGCTTGCATATTTATCTGATATTTTTTGCAAATAAATGAACTTAAATTTGACACTTCAGAATAACTCGATAACGATCTTTAATGTTAATGATAAAATTGAAAGTATGATTAAGAAATTAGATTTTTGGAAACAGTGTATTGAAAACAATCAACCGGAAAAATTCGAAACTCTACATATTTTTTTGTTTGAAAATAAGGTTAGTCTGTCTCAAGATATACAGAAAATATAATAGCACATTTAACAGGATTAAAATTGTCTTTCATGGAATATTTTCCAAAACCTGAAAACATAAATGATAAGTGGATTTCAAACCCCTTCTATGAAGAAAATTTAGAAAAAGCTACATCATTATCAATAAAAGAGAAAGAAAATTTAATAGAATTATCGACACAATCTAATTAATTTTGGTTAAACATTAAAGAATATGAACAGTTTTCTGAGAAAGCTCTTAAATTATTATTACCATTTACTAGTATGGAATTAGTAGAAAGAGCTTTTTCTTCATATATTTTTTTTTTAAAAAAGTATTGAAACAGATTGAATGCAGCTGTAGACTTAAGGGTATATCTTGCATCTTCTGAACCAAATTTCAAAAAATTGTTCTTCGAAACAAGCACAAGGATCTCATTAAATTTATTTTATAAAAACATTTGATTATGATAAAAAAATATATTAATTGGGTTTTTATAATTTTGTGTTTTTATTAAAACCATTTATTAGTAAATGAAATATGACAAAATAGTAGATAAATATGATATTTTGAACAAACACATACATATATGTTACAGTGAGTTTATAATTTCAGTGAGTTTATAATCCAGCATGACATTTAGGCATGTTACAATGTAATTTGTCTCATTATGTGATGTGAATACATGGTCACCCTATAATATGTATAATGCAAATAAAATAACACACTCGCAATAACAAATTTCACAAAATACAATCATTTTTACGAAGTGGTACAATTTAGCATGATATACTACCAAGTGGTACGTGAGCCAAAAAAGGTTGGGAAACGCTGGCTTAAGGGTTGATTGTTATATATATATTCATAGAACATTATAGTAATGAAATCACAGTTGTGAAAAATTCTTAGTAAAATTTTGTTTTTTGGCTAGTATTGTTATGTTATATGAATTTCTGTTTTATTTATAATTACTAATATTAGGCAATATTTTAATTTATATATATATTATATTTAATGTTTTCACGGTTTAAATTGTTATTTTTGGGAATAAACTGTGTATTATTTTGCATTACAATCCGATATTTTGACAGACTAGCAACCACCATTATCAAGGTTAACTTTTGAAAGAAAAAACATTAGATCTCAAACAATAACATGACTCAGTGTGAGATGAGAAATGAGATTCAACTTGAAGTAGTTCAGAATCACAGTATGAGGCTTATCAAAATGTTTATTTCCCTCAGTTTTTTCAACTATTAATTTTAAGTTAATATTAGAAGACAGAGATAAAATGAGAGGTTTCCACATAGCTGGAATACATTGTGCTTCATCAACCCTATTTAAACCAGTAGGTCTCTTTAATATTTCAATTGACTATCTCATTGTTCTTAAATCATATCTTTCCAAATTAGAAAGTATTTTTATATTGTCAAAATCAGGTTTGTGACCAATTTCTAAAAAATTGAAAGTAAAAACTGATGTGCGAATTTTTTGATTAAAAGCATTTCTATGTTCCTTAATTTGACATTTATTTATCTATTAGACTGGCCCACAAGAAGCTATGCTCAAGAAGCTATGTGGATCAGTCTAATAGATGAATAAATGTCAGAATTAAGAAACAGAAATGCTTTTAATCAAAAAATTAGCACATCAGTTTTTACTTCCCATTTTTTAGAAATTAGTCACAAACCTAACTTTGACAATACAAAAATACTTGCTAATTTGGAAAGATATGATTTAAGAACTATGAGAGAGTCAATTGAAATATTAAAGAGACCTACTGGTTTAAATAGGGTTGACGAAGCACAACATATTCCAGCTATGTGGAAACCTCTCATTTTATCTAATATTAACTTAAAATTAAAGGTGAAAAAACTGAGGGAAATAAACATTTTGATAAACCTCATATTGTGAATGCTGAACTACTTCAAGTTGAATCTCCTTTCTCATCTTGCACTGAATCATGTTATTGTTTGAGATCTAACGATTTTTCTTTCAAAAGTTAACCTTGATAATGGCAGTTGCTAGTCCGTTGAAATATCGGATTGTAATGCAAAATAATGGTTTATTCCCTAAATAACAATTTATCTATATATATATATCATAATAAAGGCTTCATGTATTGAACAGACTGAGTGCTTTCATAGAAAAATTCACTAAAATATGTACATATTTAACCTCACAAAATTGATCTAACAAGTTGCACTTACAATAGTGTAGTACGAATAATAAGTACATTTGTGTATATAAAGTATTTTTCTAAACATAAAAAAAGAAGAATGAACAATTCAAACTCATTATTTTTTGTATGGAATTTCTGTTAACTTTTAATTTTTTTACCAACAGTTGAACTGTTTTTATATAAGGTCAATAATGAGTTTGACCATCGCATTATTTCTTGATTATAAAAAAAATTCAATCAATGCTAATTTAAAGTTAAAACTTAAGAATGTTAAAAGCATTTAGAAGATAAAAATATCTTGATAATGTATTATCTGTATTTAAACTATTCATGGGTCTAATTAACAGATAAGAGAGTTTTATATTTTTCTCTAAATAATTTTTTAACATAAAAAATAAAAATGAACAATTCAAACTCATTATTTTTTTAATGGAATTTCTGTTAACTTTCAATTTTTTTATCAACAGTTAAATTGTTTTTATATAAAGCAAATAATGAGTTTGACCATCACATTATTTGCATTATTCATTGATTATAAGAATTCAAACAATGCTAAAATGTAATTAATCATTAAAACTTAAGAATGTTAAAAGTATTAAGAAAATAAAAATATCTTGATAATGAATTTTCTACATTTAACTAGTCACAATCTGATTTACAGATAAGAGAGTTAATCTGGATGTATGTA
Organism: Epiperipatus broadwayi; assembly: GCA_028023455.1. Lineage (NCBI taxonomy): Eukaryota > Metazoa > Onychophora > Udeonychophora > Euonychophora > Peripatidae > Epiperipatus > Epiperipatus broadwayi. The sequence continues at coordinate 2,002,602 of JAQFVV010006298.1, forward strand.
ATATATATATATATATATTAGCTATTACATAAAAATTATTGTGGCAAGTAAAATAAAAATGTTATATAAAAAAGATTTTGTAATGTGTTTCCATTCCTAAAAAAGTCATGCTTCATCACTAATATATATATAATGTTTTCACAGTTATATGATGTAAATAAAATAATTTTGGGGTTAAACTGTGGAAATTTAATCAAAACTAACACGCAGTTAAACCCCAAAACTATTTTATTTATATATATTTGAAATAAAGATCTATCCTATCAGATAAAATGATCTAGTTTTCATTGATGTCACCAAGAACTTATATGTAGAACAAGTTTAGACAATGCTAACTACTAATAATTCAATTTTATTCATTGTAATTGTAAATAAAATCTTATTTATGTAAATAAAAATTCATTTTTAGCGCTGTTTCTAATTGTAATAAATTTAATCAGCCATTCAAGCTATTGTGCGCTTTTTACGAATGTTAAATAATAAATGAGTACTTCCACTTCCAACACAAGATATAGTATTTATTCTTTCCTAAATACTATATCTTCTGTTGGAAGTGGAAGTACTCATTTATTATTTAACACTCATAAAAAGTGCACAATAGCTTGAATGGCTGATTAAATTTATTATAAAATCTTATTATAAACAGCTCAATTTAATATTCCAAAGCAAGATTACTGAGTATTTATTTTAATGACCCTATGGATATTCAAAGCCTTTGTAAATATATAATAAAAAATATACATCCTGAAATATTATATAAATCCATTGAAGGCAAAGAACTTTTCAACTACTGCACAAACAATATTAAAATGTTGCAGAAATTTGTGTATATAATTGTCAGAAAAACCAAATGAGTTGAAGATATCTTCAATTTCGGAGATTTACATAATGTTTGATGCTGTATATCCACTAATAAACTATGTATTGAGTAGGATAATGTTATATTTCCAGAGTTACATAAAAGAGTTTACATTCAGACTAATCAACATATAGTGATCTGATTATTTTGTTGCATTGATTGAATGACTGTTTTAATTAATGTTTTATGAGTAATTTTATGACTATTTATCTGAAATCTTAGAAGGGAGTATAGATTAAATATGTAATTATATATGTGTGTGTAAAAACCAAATCATTCCCAAAATATTTATCTTAAATGTATTTAGTTTTGATAATGATTGGCAAGATTTTGGCCAGAATTTAAAAATTGTTTGGTGAAGAATGATTTGATTTATATATATATACTTGTATACAGAAAGGAATAAAAAAATATTTTTATACAGTTTGGCACTCATTGTAGATCAAAGAGCTCTCCAGCTTTCCTCAAAGTAGAATAGTTAAAGGAGAAGTCGTCATTATTTTCCAAATGCTAGTTAGTGAGGACTTCAATGATTTTTAAATATTGTTTCACTCTCTAGCTAAAAATAACTAAAGACTATTTACTGACAATTTTGGATAACCAGTTAAGTTGGCTATAAGTCAGTTACCTGAAATAAAATTTTAAAAAAACTAAGTCAAAAATTCTGAAAATTTCCAATTCTTATTAATCCCAAATTTGAAGTCAAGGCTGTGAACATGAAAGATAGGTGCATTACTACTGACATATGAAGATCTTATATATACAAAAGTATTTAAGTGTGGTCTTATAGTATAACAGCAGCACTTTTACCTGCTATGCCTATGACCAGGTTTTGAATCTGGGCTAAATAAAAAAAATTTAAGAGAGTTTAGGCTTTTTTTCAGATAGCTGTCCCTTATCCAACCCAGTTAATAATCTAATATTTGATAGATAAATGAATATCTAATCATTTTATCTAGATGAGAAAACAATGTTGCAACAACTTCTCAAACTCTCACCACTTAGGTAACTGGGAAGGCTTATGGGTACTTCTTTTTTCTTCATGTTTCCTTTATGAAGGGCTTTTGGAGAAGTCTTCTCTGGACTAAATAACATGAGACAAGTCAACTATCCATCTAGCAGATTGACATGAGTTCAAAACCATGCTGATTTGAATTACAAGTTTTTAATTTGATGGATAAAATGGAGTTCAAAATAATTGTTGCATACATATTTACATTTCTTACAACTATGACTCTCAGGTTTTATTGATAAAGGCAAAAGTTACAAGCCAAATTGAGAATGGGAATTTAAATACTGATGGTAGGGATTTAGTATGCAACTTATAATCATTGGTTAGTCAAGCTTATGTTAGATGACTACAGAGAGAAGAGTAGCTATTGTCTCAAAGGCTGTTTTATCTTTTTTTTTTTTTTAGCTATATATGTATAGTTCTAAAACTTAATGTTCATTTTTTTTTAAATGTTAAATATAAGATTGCTAACAAGTAAAATAAAATGCACTTCAACCTATCAAGTTTTTCTTTTAGTTTGATGAAGACTTACAAAGTTCTTCAAATGCTTGCTGAAATAAGTAACTATAAATGTAAATTTGTGCACTATATACATACATTAAATCACTATGATTAATTGGTACTCATTTAACCAATCCAAATTAGCCATACGCATTTACTGATCACTATATAAGTTCTAGAGTTTATAAGAAGTTTAAGCATCTAATGAAATAAAACTAATCCTTGAAACAAGGACTTTGAACTTCATAACCTGCCACTCTACCACTGTTAAATAACCTAGGGATTGCTCATTATTAGAATACTTAATAAGACTGGATGACTAATGAGAGTGACTGTGAGTCAATATTGAGATGAAGAAAAAACCCCAAGACTGTTTGAGTTCTTAAAAAAACTTCCATGACTCCAGACTTCAGGTTTTCCTATGAAACCATTTTAATAAATTGTCCAATATTAGATTATTAACTCATATTTTTGTTGGAAAATTTTTTATAGTAAACATTAAAAAAAAAAAGTGTAACAAATTGTTATTAGAATAAAGAAATATGTTATCATTATAAGTATTTTAAATTGTAAATATATGTAAATGCTTTTTACAAAAAAGACACGAAAATTCTTTTAAAAAATTCAATTTTCATTTAGGTGTAAAATTGCAAGATAAAAGGAATATTATATATTACAATAATAATTATTAAATATTTACAAATTTAAGATGTTAAAAAAAAAAGGCTTTTTAAAAAAAAAAAAAACAAATGTTAGTAAAAATCAGAAATATTGCCCCGAACTTGAAAAAATATATTAAAAACGGTTAGATTGTTATTTTCTTTTTTTTTTGTATCCCTCAACCATTTGTGAATGTCGAATCTTTTAACAAAAGTTGCCAGCAGGCAAACGTAGGAATGCCGAAAAATAAAATTTAAGCAGAAATTAGACTGTGAAATTCCTGCCAGGCATCATTAGAAACATTTTTTTTTTTTTTTTTAATAATTCTGATCAAAAATTTGTATATAGAAAAAAAGTCAAGAAAAAAAAAAGACCTTATGGCTGTTGAAGAAAATAGGATTGGATCGTTACGGCGCGAATGAAAATCGCGGTCTCGAGATTGCAGCCACTGTGAAACCGATCGGTGTAGCAGCTGTATTAAATTAACGTTATTATGTTGAATTTATCAAATGTAAAACTCATTTAAAGATAACTTTGTCAAAGCTAAATAGATAAATATTTCAAACATTAAAATGAATAAATGAAACATCACTTCACTGACTTTTAAAGCTTAATATATTTTAATTGATTTTTTTTTTTAAAAAAAAATGCAATTTGAAATTAGCAGATGTAAACAGATGCAAAATAATAATAATAATACACCGCTCTTACTATACAGTGTAAACTTTCTTTGCAAATTATGATGATTAATTATTTATTTTATTATTAAAATGTTGTTAAATGTATCGATAAACCATCTCAAAATAAAGCAATCGGTCTAATAGCTTTAAACAGATGTATAAATTTAATTTCGGGATTTTTTTTTTTTTGAAGACGTAGAAATAACATGATTGACAACTTGTGTATAAATTTGAATAACAGCAATGTCTGTATTCGGATTTATTATATTATAAAATTATTATCTATAATTTTTCTTTACTTTGTTTTTAAGTGAAATGAATTATAGGCATATATGTACAGAAAAATATTAGGATTATTTTCCACTTGTTCAAAAAATAAAAGAAACAAACTGTTTTTGTTTAAATAAAGTCTTTTATTTATTTATTAACTAGTAAAATTAAATGGAAAATTAATATGTATGTGTTCACATATATATTTGATACATAAAATATGTATAGTAATATCAATAATATTGCACGAAGATATCTATTTTATTGTTTATCTTAAAGGTTGTGAAGGTGATATTTTAGCAATAATTATATGTTGGACTATTTCCATTATTTAATATTAAATATTGAATGCTTTTAGAAAAACTCAAACTTTATTGAAACTTTTCAAATACATTCAACTGTTAGTAATAGCATATAGGGGAGTATATAACACAACGTTTCGAGTCGTATTATTTCCCTCTCTTATTGAGGTATTCTTTGCCTGATTAGTGACAGTATTAGCATGATAATTGAACCTGAACTTTTAGATTTCTAAACATTGAATTTAAGGTGATGCTCTAACTAGCTAAACTATTTTGCCAAAGGCACAGATAAAAAGAAGATCTTTCTCCACTTTTTCCTAAGAGCAAGATTAATTAATTATGGTTTTCATTCATTATATATTATCACACTAGGTTGACTAATGAGATTATTTACCATTGCCATGTGAGTAGCTTTTTTGAATTTTCTTTTTTGTATTTTTTTTTTTATCCAATATTTTTTCATTTCCCCAATAGAATAAGTAAGTATTCATTGGTACATACATTAAAAAAGCAAAAACTGTTGATTAGAAAAAAGAAAACAGATATATTTAAAGTTTCAAACTACATAAACAAACATAGCAATGAATATATGTTTGATTGGGGGGGAGGGGATATTGGATGGAAAGAAAAATTCAAAGAATAATATTCAAAGATGTTCACATGACAGTGGCAAATAGCTCCGTAAGTCAACCTAGGGTGATAATATGTAAGGTCTGGAAACCATTAATTAATCTTTCTCTTAGAGAAAAATTGAGAAATCAAGAGGATCTTCTTAAATAAGTATATGAAATTTTTATTAACTGTTGCCTTTGGCAGAATAGTTTAGTTGGTTAGAGTATCATCTCAAATTTAATATTCATAAATCTAAAGATCCAGGTTCAATGACGATGCAAATACTGCCACTAAAAGATGACAATAATACCACTCCAAAGTTCTGTTATATACCAATCTATCAGCTATTAGTATTGAATGTATTTCAAAAGTTTAAATTAAATTTGAATTTTCCCCAAAACATTCAATATTAGATGATGGAAATAGTCCACCATAAATAATTACTATGTTTATTTTATACTAGAAATTTAAAAAAAGACTAAAAATCCTAATAATTTTTGTGCCACATACAATTTAATGTGGAGAGAATAAGTTATGGATTGGAGATACTGGATTAAACTTGAGACTTTCATTCTGCAGTGGTGTGATGATGAGTGAAACTAATGATGGTTATATTAAGTCTATCACCAAATAAAATATTATTTGTAATATAAGCAAAGTTAGCAATCCATAAAGTAAAAATCAATGAAATTTGAAATTTTTCAAAGAGAATTAAAAATTTCTAGATAACAGTGTGACAAAATTTGAGCCATGGGGTAACTAATATAACTACTCTTTATGTCGCTTGTGTATAATATGAAAAGGCAACCAAAGCATTGCAAAAGAATTGGAAAAACTGAAAATTGATATTTATAAATTAAAAGAAAAACTTTACAAAATTTAGATTGTAGAAAAAACTTGTAAATCAAACCTTAAAATAGTAGTAACTCTCTCCATACAGTAGTGTCATCTATTTTAATAGCTTGTACAAGGTTAAACTGTGGTGGTCATGTGGTGTTTTAATGTTTCAAAATTTAAGCTTTTAGAATATTAAGTTTTGAAAGATTAAAATCAAAAATTAAAAAAAAAAAAAAACTCATTTGATTTTCAAACTTGATAAAATGTTTAGAAAAAGTTAAACTTGAAAAAAGAATAGCTCATTTTAGGCCAAAATGTGATGAACAAACCTGAATTATTGATCCTTTTTTCCTCTAATAGATATCAGAGATTTTCTGAGCAAATTAATTTCCAAAATTATAAGAAATTAAAGACTTAAAAGAAGATTTTTAAAATGTTAATAAAAAAAATTGAAACTGAAAATAAGCTGATGAATTGCAGACAAAATTAGATGCTGCTTTAGAAAGTCATCAAAAGATTAAGCAGCTGGTAGCAAAATTATGTCAATTAAATCAAACGGTATTAAATAGTTCAAACTTAAATTAATAGTTACAGAATCAGGTTAGAGATAACATTTTAGTTGGATAATACTATATCCAGGATCAGAGAGCACTTTGTGGTTAAAGAAAAAAATTTGTAAGCTGTAAAATATGTTAAGGTAGTTGTCAGAATTGCAGAATAGTTTTATAAAATTGATCAATGAAATTTATATTTACTTATCAACTGCAACCAAAAAGTACTCATGAAAAAAAAACATGCTTCTAGACTTAAAAAGGGCTTCATAAATCTAAGAATTAAATAAGCAGTTGTTAGTTAAGCAAAGTAAAAATCATTAACTAAAAGTTATTTATTTAAAAATGCAATGAATATGTTTTTCAAAAATAAATCAAATTGTTAAACACATATTGACATTTTGCAGTTTGGGTCAGTTGCATGACATATCACAAAAGAAGATAAATGCTGTTTGATATTGGATAAATGTCTTAACTATTCAGTGACATATTATTAGTAAATCAACTAAAAAACTTATTGATTGCAGACAATCAGTCATAGAATAGATTTTAAAACTAGTTACAGAAGTGGTATGATTGATTTTTTTTCTCAGAATTTTAAAGACAGGGGTGTAAAAATCAAATTATTAAGCAGCATCAAGAACAAAAGAAAAAGAAAATATATTTGGAACATGATACTTTTACTGCAATAAATGAAGAAATAATTCAAAAGGGGTGTTATAATGTTAAACAGTTAATTGAAAGATATTAACCAAAAATTATACCTGTAGTGATGCAACTCCAACAGAAACAAATAAAAAATGTAAATGCAGAGTATGATAATAAAAGTGATAGAATGCCTTAAGATTGTGTGTTTTTAATCAAGCAAAAACAGCAAATTTTGTTCAAAAATAAAAAATATATTAAGCAATAACATAACCATTTTCAATATTTATTTGGGAATCTATAAAAGATTCTAAGCAGATATTCCAAGTATTTCCATTATTAAAATAAATGTAATAATTTCTATTAAAATTATTACTGGAATTTAATTAAGGAATCAATCAAAATGAACATCTCAATCTAACAATCATCTATGCTTAAATATAAAAAATTTGTACTTTATCACTAAATATAGCAGTGTTCTATAAATATCAATTAAAAAAATGTCAAACAACTGTGCAATTCATGTCTCATTATGATTATTTTTGATGTAACACTGCTTATATGTTTTATGCCTTACCAATAAAACCTTTCTATGTGCCAGAAATTGCAAAATATACTATATCAATGCAGACACTGCTATATTATCATACCTAAGTACTTATCCACTAAACAATTGTGCCCCCTTTTCCCCACATATACAGCTTAATAAAAATTATAAATGAAGTTACTACTTCATCATTATATATATATATATTTAATCTGTTAATCAATTAGAAAGTCAGGTCTTATAATTAATAAATTTATTGAGATTTATTTTGAAAGCCAAATAATTATCTATCTTCTTAATTATAATTCACTACTGAGAAAAAGCTTTAATCAGCATAAAAACAATATCTTAATATTACTATTTCATTTAAACTGTTTTGAGTTTTGAAAAAGTCTATAGAATAAACATTCTTGTTTTTCATCTCCTGATATTTATTTTACTTATATCATTATGAATAGTAAGAAACCATCATTAGAAAATACAATATTTTAAAAAATCTTAAATATATCTTATAGCATAAAATTACATTTTTGCAATAGGCATTAATAACTGAAATATAGGCTTATTATATATCTGTATCAATATATGTAATATATAAAGTATATGAACACAGACTTTCACACGACCCACCACTCTATCTCATATCACTTGTACACAAATTTGTCGAAAAGATAAATAATCACCAATATACATATTTCATGCTAAACCAGCAATCATCAGTTGGTCCAGATTGTCATCTCTACACATATATGCAATAAGTGCTCAGATATATATTAAGATAGCCAATCTTCATACTTTAATGGACAGGCTTCAATCCACTCCACACTCCAACTTTTCACCCGTCCATCCAATTGAAAATCTGATGATGGAACGCTCAAAGGCCACCCTGAGGCCGAGATTCTAATCAAACCCATGTTGATCTAAAGTCAATTTGACCCCTTATGTACAGGATTTAATCCATTTTGAGGTGAGCAAACATTTACGATAACAGTCATTTTTATAAATATATAATTTAATATAGTAAAAATAATTACAATATTAATTGAAATACGTAGTATTTCTTTCCATTATATTTTAGCATAAATAGGCTTTTGTTTGTTATGTTTCATTTTTCTTTACTAATCAATCATTTTCAAATTGATAAAAAGACCATATGTTCAATAATTGAAATATTTCCGTTTTCAATTAATGATTTTTTAATAAATGAATAAAGCGTATTGTAGATTTATATTTCGATTAAACAAATGGAAGGAGGGGGGGGGCGAATATGAAATGATTACAAATTACTTATTAGAAAATTATTTTTACTTTTAAAAATTAATTTCTAAATTACATTCAAATACATTGATATTTACAATATAATTTAGCTACAAATCTATAAGATTTTATAATAAATAAATGTTCAAAAGACTATCATAATTGATTTCAAAAGTATAGTTTTCAAGTGAATTCTATCACCTTTGGGACCTATGTTTAAAATTTTGACTTATAAATGTTAGAACTATTTTGTGTAAATCACCATTAACAATGTCACATGATTATGCTTACTCTTTATCTTTATCTTACCCTAGAACCATCATTTGATATTAAGTAATGTAGAAATAGAATATTTCTACCATCAGTCAAATTTTTGACTTTTGCCGTCATCAATGGAGAATAGAACTCAAATTTGGAATTAATAACTTATAAATCTAGAAGGCTAACCTCTCTATACAATAGCACCACTGAGTGCAAACCAGAGAAGCCAATGGATGCAAGAAGATTTGTGCATAAAATCCTCATCTAGTGCATACCCATCCAATATCCCCAGATTAGTTTCGAGGTTGTGGCTTTCATCAATGAGTAACATTGGATCTAAGAACAGAGCACCTAGATCTTAGGATCTGAGAGTGCTGCACCTAGATTATAAGATCTCTATGATCTAGATGCAATGCTCTCAGATCCAAGGCTCCTCACTGATGAATGCCACAAGCTATAACTTAGTCTGGGGATATTGGATGAATAGGCACTAGATGGGGATTTTGTGCACAACCCTTTTTGTATCCATTGATTACTCTGGCTTGCACTGAGTGGCATTACTCTATGGAGAATTAGCCTCTGTGTAAACAGCTTGTGTAAGCATAAAGAATGGTAATCATGATATCTAGAAGGCTGTTACTAAAATTAAATATTATAATAAAAGAGCAAAAATAAAATGATTTGTAAAAATATATATATAAATAATAAAAAAATATATTTCAAATGTTTAGAAAATAAAGTTTTGTGAAACATTACATATTCAAGAAAATACTGATAAAGTATTTATGTACTTTACGATCTATGGCAAAGTGGTTTTTATTTTATAATTGACAATTATGGTTAAAAATAATTTTGAACATTAAATTTAATTAGATAAGAGTGATATATATTTTATTAATAAGCATTTAAGTTTTGGATATACAATTTTAAAATTTATATAATGAAAGAAAATTATTGTCTATGTTGATTATAAAGATATCATGCAATTGTGATATGTTTTTATAGAAGTATATAGGTGTAATAATTAATGTACAATAAAAGGGTGAAAAGGTGAAGGTATTGGAAAAGCAAAAGTCACAAGTGAATTTATTATTGAGTATAATTAGGAAAATGAGCACAGAATGAAATGAGAACAAGACAACTTGAAAAGTTTCCTTTATGGAAAGAAAACTGATTAAATAATGTAAATTCTTTATTTAAAAAAAGCTGTTGTCTTTTGTCAATTTTTATTTTAAATTGACTTAAAATTATAATATATATAAATAATTAATTAAAGCCACATAAATGTGTAATAATGATAATGTTATTTACTTATGCCCTCTATTGAAATTTTCCCATTTTTGAAGCAGCAATATTTAATGAAAAAATATCTGTCAATCAAAGCTGATGTCCTGAAGCTCATGAAGTCAATTGAGTCTCTAGCAAACACAGCAATCCAATTTCATTTAAATACATTTACAACATTCAACATGTCTTGCATTGGTGGTCGAGAGGTCAGCGTGACTGCCTTGCACTAGCAGGCAGTTGCCCAGGTTGCGGGTTCGTGTCCCGGTCGATGCTATGACACTTAAAAAAATATTCAACATTTCATAGGTTGAACACAAACATAGTGATAATTAACCAAAGCTTCCTTTATAGAAACTTAATATTTTTAAATGTGATTCACACTTCAAGATCATGTTGAATGTTGGGATCTTATTTAAATGAAATTGAATTGTTGTGCTTGTTAGAGTCGCAACTTATTTCCCAAGCTACTGATGGTGTCAGATTTGATTGCCAAAAACATATGCCTAGGAAGAAATTAGTTAGTGTTTTTTATCAAATTTTATCACTCAAAACATCAGAAAAATTTCTATAGAGAGTATAGAAAAATAATGCAAGCACTATATATATAGTACCATTTACATATTGTTCTGATAATGAGCAGGTGACTATAAGTGGCTTAAAGATTTATTTTTTTAAGCAAAAATTTAAAAAATAAAAGTACTGTGTTATATTTTTCTTTTAGAATAAAACTTTTTAGCAGGTGAGGGGAGAAATGTATAATAGAATTAAAGAAAAGTTAAAACTTTTTTCTCTCTTTGTAAAGAAAACTTTTATGAAGTATAAAATAAGCCAATGTGAAATCAGACTAAAAATTAGTCAGTACAAATAAAATGTTTGTAAAACTTTCATTATGTAATTAGTTTATAAGATTTCAGATTGATAATAAATTTAAAATCAATAGTTGAATTAATTTTAAAAACCTGTACAGTGTCTTATCCAGGTTGTTTAGATGAATCTGAGCAAAGGATTAAGATAACCAGAAGTGTAAAATTAAAAGACAGATTCAAGTCAAGATAAAATAAAACAATGAGAGAGTTAAGATATAAAAGTTACATTTTGGTTATTGTTTATCAGTTGGGCTATGTTATTGCTATACAGTCTGGTCTGCATTTTGTGATCAAATTATTCCAGTCATCAATTTGTTATTAGTCCAGAGTTCAGGTTCTTTCTAAAGAATGCAGAATATTCGGAAATTGTAAACACGGTAGTAAGCAATCGTTATTTCTGTGGTCAACATTAATGGAGAGGCCGCCTAAGCCATGGATGTATCCAACAGGGTTTCATGTCCCAAGCCATCAGCAATCAACTGTGCTCGCCTGAAATAAATGCCTAGATTGTAAGCAAATGCTACTGCAACTCTGTCCCCCATTGTCAGCACAAAGAATGGAAAACAAGCCCTGGAGCCATCGATGGAGACCAAAAAGCCAACCAGTTAGAAACTGACAACGTGAAAACCTAGGTAAAGATAGTTTGAAATATATTCTGATTACAGTCTAGACTCTTTATTTTAAATGAATAAACTTTAATTAACGAACTATAGCCTAAAATCATTTATATTTTTCTTATGTAAAATTTATTGTTATTTTATATTATATTAAATATATGTGTGTTTAAATAATTAAATATTAATGTTTGCTTTAATTCTTATTTTGTCTATTTTCTCTTTCTCTCTTGTCACTGACCACCAGTAATTTAATGTAGAGTTATTTTATGTGCTAAGTAAATATGCTAGAACCTGAGATGGAGTGTGAGCTAGTCATGGGATATTTCGAGCACTGAATTGTGGGTCTGTTGGCCAAATCAAGCTGACCATATAACTTATGATTGGCTGATGCCTGAAGTTAATCCTCAAAACAAATAAAATGCTTTGGCTAGCAGAGGTTTGAATCTAGCAGCCAAGGTGGGCCACGGTCTGGAAATGTGACCAAGTTATGCTTTGCATAGTTCAGTCTGAATATGGGTATCATTGATGGCTCTGCTATTGATGGTATTCTCCCCTCTGCTTGAAGGGCCAGTCCATTCACATAATATTAAAAATATAAAATTTAAAATTATGTTAAATAAGGTTTAAACCCAATTAAACAGCTTATATTAAATGGACCTAGTTCAATATATATTGTACAAGTATATTGGCATTGAGGAAAAGTTAAAAAAAGTAAAATTTAAAAAGTCATCAATGAACATAATTTAGTTTTGTTTTCTTTTAGTTAGTATTATTTATTTATTTTTTAGATAATGTACAATAAAAGTTATTTTTGTTTCACAATTAAAAGTAAAAGTTAAAATTGGAAAGAATGGAAACACATACAAATTGTTAACGCAGATAGACAAAAGAAAATGATTAAAATCAAAGTGATGTTCTTAATGCTAATTAAACATGGATGAAATAATTTATAAAAAAAGACTTTGTAACTAAAAATTAACAAGAAATGTAGAAGATTAGAATAATAAAACAAAAGATAAGAAAATGTGCAGGACATCTCAAAAATGATCATGGGTATAAAAGCAGCAGACAGGTTTGGAATTGGTCTTTCACCCATGTGTGTTTTGGGCAGCTTCTCATGAAAAAATAAAATGCTATCACTTATTACTAAACTAAAACTATTCTCCAAGTGTGAATAGATCCAGATAGTTTACCAGCACCTCTCAGTAAAGTCACCAAAAACTTCATCTAGCCGTACTTAACTAAGGATCAGAGATATGGAAGTAATGCCAGAATGAAACCATAGACCAATACTGTGGACTACTCATCAAAAGGAACAGGACTACTATAATAAGTGATCATTACATAATCACTAGAAGCTTACAAGTAAGTTAATGGCTATAACTCCTATTTATAGAAAAAGAGATTTGTGAACTGAATTTTAAATAGTAAATTGTCACTGTAGACAAGACAAAAAGAGAGACATTTGCTATTTAAGACTTCAAAGTGAGATATTTGAATTTAATGGTTAAGATAATTATCTGAGTATGCATGTATGTGTTTCCAATATTATATTAATGTGTTATAATTAACATGTACTACTAATATAAAACTTCCATTGTACGTACTTAATTGTTAGTTAGTTACATTATTAATTTTGAGTGTTAGATTTTGTGTTTAGTTTTAGAGAAGTATATAAATTACCTTGCCAATATGCTTTATTAATTAAGCCCTGGAGAAATATTTTCTTAAAATAAAATAATTAATTGATGGGAAATCATTGTCCTGATCTTTATAAGCATTTACTTTATAAGTTACAATGTGCTTGACACAGAATCAGTGAGTCTAATGACTTTGGTACCCTTTTTTATAAATTAAAAACTGATTCTGCCAGCAATTCAAATCGTAATAATTATTAGGTTGAATTAGTCAGGAAATATAGCTACATTTTTGGAAATAATGAACAAAATATTTTTCTTCTTTATCACTTGATTAACTCGTGCATTCTTGTGTGTAATATAAGGTCTACCAGAAAAGAAAAAACATCACAATTGGTTTCCCAATGTGGGACTTCAATACAAATAAACCACGATCTGGGATAAATTACAATGGAATTTAAAAAAACATGCCAATAGCAGCGTAAAATGTGGAATTTGTATGTCCATGGCCAAAAAATAAATATGACAATAGTTATTGTGTGACATTCAAAGGTTTTACAAGAGTTTAACATGTAAAAAAATAAAAATTTATTGCATAAGATTCAAAAGTTTTACGAAAATCTAACGTAAAAAAAATGAATAAGTTATTATGTGTGATTCCAAGTTTTTTTTTTCTTTATAAAATTAGAGTGGGGGTGTAAAATTTTAAGTAAGATGCTATATTAAAACAAAATAATAGTGCATAAATTAGATAATACGAAAAGATATAGATAAAATTGATCGAAATCTAGTAATGAAGGTAAAGACAGTATTATAAGGTGACAAAAGAGAGATGGGTGTTGGCATATAAATTTATTATTTGTTGGCAGATTGTTTTATTGGTGTGAAAATAAGTTAAATAGGGAAATATATTAAATTAAGGAATGGCAAAAATATGCAAATTATGGCAGAACATAAAACAGAATTGAAAGAAAACATGAGACTGTTCATGAAAAAGATACTGCAGGAGATAAGTGAGTTAAAAGAACAAGTAAAAAAGGGAAAAAGAAACAAAGTAAAGAGATCAGGTAATAACCTCATTTGTGAGTGGGTTGGGGAAATGATTAATTACATGTCTCAAGAATGCCCAATGGTTGTTTTGTGAATAAACAATATCAAGGTAGAGACATTGTGGGACACAGGCAGCCAGATATTGGTAATGTTGGAGATACATAAACATATGTGGAGACAACCCATAGAGATACAAACTCTACTGATGAGAAGCATGCAAATAACATTAGCAACTAACAAAAAAGCATGATGAGGCTTGAAACAGTTTGGGAACAAATTAAAATAGGGGATAAAATTATACACCACACATTATTGATTCTAAAAGATTTGGGGCATGAAGTCATATTGGGGTCCACTTTATGCACAAAACTGGATGTGTGATAAATTATAACAAGGAAATGATTATCTGCAAAGGAGAAGTGGAGTTTGGGTCATGGATGTGAACAAGTCAGCAAAAGATATGTAACATAGAGCTTGAGATGGAAAGACCTTTCATAGAGGCATGGATTGATGAACTAATAAATTAAATGAGGAAGAATGAAAAGGGGCTCTAAAAGAAGTTCTAATTGAATATAAATCGATTTTTTTCAGACAACTTGGAATTATTAAAGGGTGTGAACACCTAATCAAGGTTGCTGACAGTATATCATACTAGATGAGATTATATCTGGTACGACATAAATATAGGGCTGAGACAGAGACAATTAGCTAAAATTGAGGAGTGTGATATTATCACCAAGAGTTGATCATCATATAAAAACTCATAAGTGGTTGTAAAAAAAAGATAAAGCCATAAGACTGTGCTTAGATGCCAAGCAATTGAACAAGATCACATGGTCCGATCAAAATGTTTCATCATCAATTAATGAGTTAGTAAATAAATTTCTGTGGAAAAAAATATTTTCCATGTTGGATATGTCTGCCAGCTATTGGCAGATCAAGTTGCATCTTGCTGACTGGAAATAAATGACATTGATATAATGGTATATCATACCAATTCAACAGAATGCCTTTCAGTCTAAAGAATAGTGGTGCAGGCCTGTTAAAATGTCTTGACTGGACATTGTCCCCAGAGATCAAAAAGTTAATCATTATCTACATGGATGCTGTGATTATTGCATCTAGTAACCCACACAAACACAACACTTCAGGATGTTTTTACAACAATGCAAAATGAAGGGTATCTGAATTAACCTACAAAAAGGCTGCTTAGCTGCAGAAGAAGTGAATTTCTTGGGACACTTAATTAATGCTAATGGCATCTGGTCTCATTCTGATAAAATTCAGGCAAATCAGAGATTTCCCAGCCCCACACACACCAAAACAAGTTAGGTTATATTTGGGGCGGTATAATTTTACAATAAATTTTACAAAAACTTCACATCTGATGTGGAGCCATTGTCTAAGGGGACATCATGGAAATGGACAGAAGAGCATGAAACTAACTTCAAGGTTGTTAATGAAAAATTTCTTAGCCAAGTGATGTTGGTTTACCCTGACTAAGTACTTACTGAAGCAGAATAGAAATTTTACTTATACTTTTTGACCTAGATTTCATATTTTATTTTGTTCTTCCTTTACTTCTTCTTTAAAAATTTCTTAGTTTTTATATATTTCATCACATTTAACATTCAATCTATCCATAATGTCATTTTGAAATTCACTATAAACTTTGCTTGGATGAAAATTATCCATCTGGATAGTGACTGCAGTATCATTTGAACTTTCTTTAATAGAAGTTGTTTTCTTTACTAATAACATAAAACAAAAGTAGACAATTGTATTCCACCATTCTTAATATTTTTTAATACTGAATAGTTTAGTATTTTTCAGGAACTAATTTTTTATATTAGTCATTCTCCATTCTCTATGACTTTAACCATAATCTCCAGATTCATTTCATTTCTAAGCTTGACAAATTTGTCAAAGAGTTTTGCATAATCGTAGACCAGTGTAGCTATACAACATAATACAATTAAAAGATATCAGAGTTGGAATATCCTACTGATCAATTCCATTAATAAAATTACTAATAAAGAGACTCAAGTGAAAATAAAGATGATGCCAACAGGGCAATATTGTCTCATAAATGGTAATATGCCCTTGCTGGATAAATCAATTGTAATGGGATAAAATACTTAATATTGGTAAAAGGCTTTGTTATCTTATAGATTTATATACTTTAATTTATCCTTAATAAAATAGATTAAAAAAAATTCTTTTAAAACTTTATAAATTTACAACATCAAATTATAAGGAAACTGTTTATTGTCCAGGTAGATAATAGTGGGTACAGATTAGGTGCAGCTCTTATGCAATCTCAGGATGATGATACCCTGTGTGTAATTTATTTTGTCAGCAGACCATTGAGAGGTGGGAAGATAAATTATCCTGTCACAGAGAAAAGAGGCATTGGTTGTGGTACTGGCATTCCAGAAGTTTTGCCAGTTTTTGATAGAGTCAGGAGCAATCATTAGGATGGATCATAAGAGCCTGGAATTCCAAACCATAGTTATTTAAGAAATAGTAAGTTAATCCAGTGGAGCCTTTTTCTCCAAGAATTCAATTATTTTATCCAGTATTGTAAAGGCACCAAAAATGTGGTGGCTGACACATTGAGCCAGAATAGTAATCCTGGGGCTCAAAATCATCTACAGATGGAAGATATTTTTGGTGAATATAGAATTTAAAAAGGATATTGTAGTAGAAGAAAGATTGATATATCTGGGAAAAGTGCAATGGCAAAGCCCCACTTACAAAAAAATTATTGACCAACTAGAAATCAAAAATGAAATAGAAGGACAAATTTTGGAAATTAACACCAGAAATAGATACTGACTGAAAGAATATGTCCTATGGTACTTCACAGACTTACAAAGGAATCAGTGGAAGCACTTATTATGTACACCCATCATTTGTATGGACATTACAGAGTTAATAAAGTGGAAGGCTTATTTAGGACATGGTTCCACTAGCTGAATATGAGAGCACAGGTTGTCAGCATAGTAAGTGTATGTGAAGCCTGCCAAAAGACAAAATCAGAAAACAAGTCATATCAGGGCCCATTAAGTCCTATCATTCCCAACAAAACAAATGACCTGATAGCTGTCGATATTTATGGGTCATTACTGGTTTTATAAAGAAATGAAATATATACTAGTTGTATATGACAATTTTTCAAAGTTGGTGTTAGCATATCTGGTGGCTCAGGCAAATACTAAGAATGCCACACAAGTCCTTGAGACACAATTCTTTGAGAAAATAGGTAGACCTAGGCCTATTTTGTCACACCACAGTATGCCTTTCGCATCTCACAAATGGCAAGAATGGATAGTGAGAATGGAGTTAAAATACATATTGACATCCATACAGAATCCATAGTCCAACCCATATGAGAAGATGATAAGAGAGTTGGCATGCCTCTTCAGGGTATATTACTGCTTCCAGCCATAGAGGATGACTGGAACATCTTCTCGGGTATTAAATTTCATAAATTGGATTTGTAATGAATCCACATGATTTGCATACTTTGATTATATAAATACACATCACCCACTATCACAAAATATATTGATAAAAGAAGATGTCAAAAAGGCAAGGGTGAAATTGAAACACTGTTCCAAACTCCAGACACAGCAAAAAGGAATCACAATTGACAAGTTTAAAGAAGGAGATACAATAAGGGTCAAAGTGAACTCCATAAGTTAACTAGAAAACATATTTTTAAAAAAATTCCAAAACTTGTATGATGGCCCTTACCAGATCACCCTAAAAAATGGCCCGAATGCCTTCATTTTAAAAAATAATGAAGAAGAAAGGGGTACCTATAGTGCTAGGTCACTGAAACTGTATAAGACCAGGACATGGTTTAAAATAAGGTCTCTATAAATATTGATGTATGGAGAATAAAATAAGTTCAAACCTCTGTTTTATTCTCATCCCCTGGTCCCAGTGGTATTGTATCATTTGCATATATATGGTACAAGTATATTGGCATTGAGTAAGATTAAAAGAGGTAAAATTTAAAAAGTTGTCAATGAACATATTTTAGTTGTTTTGTTTTTTTAGTTAGTATTATTATTATTATACAAATTAACAAAGATTGTTATGAGCTAAGCACTTTATTATTATTATTATTTAGATAACATATAACAAAAGTTATTTTTCTTTTGAAATTAAAAATAGAAGTTAAATTTGCATAGAATGGAAACACATACAGATTGCTAACACAGATAGACAAAAGAAAATGATTAAAATCAAAGTGATGTTCTTAATGCAAATTAAACATGGCTGAAATAATTTATAAAAAAAAGTGTATGCACAATTAGCATGAAAGGCTGATATTTGATTGTAAAAAAAGATTTTGTAACTAAAAGACTAACAAGAAATTTAGAAGATTAGAATAATAAAACAAAAGATAAAAAATGTGCAGGACATCTCAAAAATGATCATGGGTATAAAAGAAGCAGACAAGTTTGGAATTGGTCTTTCATCTGTGTGTATTTTGGCAGCCTCTTGTGGGCAACATTTTCAAATAAAAAATAAACTGCTATTACTTATTACTAAACTAAAGCTAGTCTCAATGTGTGAGTAGAACTAGTTCATTCCACTCAGAAACATTACCAAAAGCATCATCTAAGCCTTACCTAAATAAGGATCGTCAGAGATATGGAAGTAATACCAGAATGAAACCATAGATCAACACTGTGGACTACTCATCAAAAGGAACAGGACTACTAGAATAAATGATCGTTACATAATAACTAGAAGCTTACTGTTAAGTTAATTACCATAACTCCTACTTATAGAAAAGAGATTTGCGAACTGAATTTTAAATAATAAATTGTTACTGCAGACAAAGCATAAAGAGAGACATTTGTTATTTAAGACTTCAAAGTGAGATATTTTAATTCAATGATTAAGATAATTATCTGAGTATGCATGTATGTGGGTTTTTTTTTAATATTATAATTTTATTATTATAAGTGTTTAAATGTTTAATGTGTTGTAATAAACCTTTACTACTAATATAAAACTTTCATTGTATGCTTAATTTTTAGTTAGTTACGTTATTAATTTTGAGTGTTAGTTTTAGAAAAGTGTATAAATTACTTTGCCAATATGCTTTATTAATTAAACCCTGAAGAAATATTTTCTTAAAATAAGATAATTAATTGATGGGAAATCATTGTCCTGATCTTTATAAGCATTTACTTTATAAGTTACGATATGCTTGACACAGAATCAGTGAGTCTAATGACTTTGGTGCCTTTTTTTTATAAATTAAAAACTGATTCTGCTAGCAAATCAAATTTGTAATAATTATTAGGTTGAATTAGTCAGGAAATAAAGCTATGTTTTTAGAAATATGAATGAAATATTTTTATTCTTCATAGCTTGATTAACTTATGCATTCTCATGCATAATAAAAGGCCTAACCAAACATGAAAAATGTTATATATATAAACGAATTAAAAATCACATTTGAAGCTATATTTATTATTTTTTTAAAACCCGTCATATTAATCTATTTTATTTTTTTAAATTTATGATTGCATTTTAAATACAAACCACAAGGTTCATATTTGAAATATAAATATAGTAAGATAGAATCGTCTGAATGTTTACACTAGAAAAATAGTTTATGTATGTTAGATTTTTAAAATGAGAAGGGTACTTTCAAATCTAAAATTAGATTAGTTACTTATATTTATCTATTAAAATAGATAATCAGTACATTTTTTCTTGCAATGTGACATTTTCTGATAAATTGGATTTTATAATGGGGATATAAATTTTTTCCATTTTGTGTAGCATGTCTGTGGTGCCACAGTATGCCATGAATGTGTATGATTGATTGCAAATGTATATAAATACAAAATCAAGCTAACTTTCTTGTATTGAATACAGTTGTAGCTTATCTTCCAAAGATAAATTTATACTTGAAATTTTTGGATAATGAGTGAAGGAGGGCTAAAAAAAAATTATATTGATAGATTGTTTGTAAATGTGATAGCTTTTAAAAAATAAAAATTGTACTTCAAATCTGAAACTTATTATTGCTTATATATAAATATGAAAACTTAGGAATAAATAGAAAAACTCCATGAAATATCTGTCCTGCACAATGTTACTAGGTAACCACCAATCAAAATTGACAATTCCAAACTAATATCTTAGTAAATAGCTATTTGTCTCAATTTGCTTAGAGATAAATTGTCTATTTTTATCTCAACTGAGTTTTTCTCTTTTTTCTATGTTTATATCCTAAATAATTCTTGAAACTATTTAATCTAGCATGTATATATATTAAATCACCACACATGGTTAAGAAGTCCAGTACTGCTCTCTATGAACTAATATATAAATATATTAGAGTTCATATTTCAAAATAGCCAGCTCAAAATGATGCCACTTGAACTGTATACTATTAGATCATAAATGTTGAAATACAAACTAATTCAAACAAAGAACTTGAAATTTTAATAAGCAAAAGATCTTAACTTTTGCTACAAACAAACATGTTTTACTATTATTATATAAAGACAAGCTAAACATTAGTAATTTTAATCTTTAACCTTACCGTATTTAGTTATTTCTGACATTTTTCTTTGTCTCACACATTTACATAAAATATATGATAAAATGATTATTACTTATCAGAAAGTAACAAATTTAACTTCATTTGATAAATATTCTTGTTTACTACTGAAATAAATTTTAAATGTTCACATTTTGTTTTTGTAAATATTAAAAAAATGAAACTGTAATCAAAACAAAGAGACGTTATATGTCATTGTTTCTAGAAAGATTATTTTCAGTTTATAAAATCAACAAAATCTTTTTTGTTTCTGAATATTTTTAAAAACTTGAACGAACAATTATTTATTTCTCTAATATCTAACAAATTATGTTTTAAAAGTTTAATTTTTTTAAATATTTATTGCAAAATTGTGATTATTTTCTTCTTCGTAAATATAAGTAGATTCTTTATGTCATAGCAAGTTTCCAAATTTGCTTCCGGCCATATTTACTTTAGCTGGTAATATAATGTTATATTTTTGAAAATAAAAGTGTTTCAAGTCAAAATAAATTATTAATAATTTATATTTGTTGATATCTAATAAATATAGTGTAAATTTTTTTTTTAAAAAATCTAAAACTAATAAATTCGCAAATAAACATGTTTTTGTATCATTGAAAATTTCACTGTCATAAAATGCTGAATGTTTTACAGCCTTGGCAACACATAATGGCTGATCATTTCAGGGCATGGTTTATGTCTAATGTTAAAGCTGGAATTTTGAATTTTATGGGGTTTTTGCAGAAAGTTTGGGCAAAAAATTTATTATAATAAAATATACCATTTTACATACATTTTCACTTATAATACTTATGAAAAAATTCACCAGGGGGCGAATTGACCAAAAGACATCTTTCTGTCATTTGAAGTATAAGTAGGTTAAATCACCTAACACAAATGTATAGAAAATAAACCCAGTGCATAAATAACACTATACTGAAATAAATATACAAATATAAATCACCCCACATGGTTAAGAAATCCAGTACTACTCTCTGTGAATTAATATATAAATACATTAGTGTTCATATTTCAAAATAGCCAGCTCAAAATGATACCACTTTGAACTGTATGCTATTAGATCTTAAATATTGAAATATAAACTAATTCAAATAAAGAACTTGAAATTTTAACAAGTAAATGATCTTAACTTTTACTACAAACAAACATGCTTTACTGTTATTATATAAAGACAAACTAAACATTAGCATACAGTTCAAAGTGGTATCATTTTGAGCTGGCTATTTTGAAGTACAAATTCCAATGTATTTATATATTAGTTCACAGAGGGCAGTACTGGATTTTTTAACCATATGGAGTGATTTAATATTTGTATATTTATTTCAGTATAGCATTATGCACTGGAATTATTTTCTATATATTTGTGTGAGGTGATTTAAAGATTAAAATTACTAATGGTTAGTTTGTCTTTATATAATAATAGTAAAACATGTTTGTAGCAAAAGTTAAAATCATTTGTTAAAATTTCAAGTTCTTTGTTTGAATTAGTTCATATAACTCTAATGTATTTATATATTAGTTCACAGAGGGCAGTACTGGATTTTTTAACCAGGTGGGGGTGATTTAATATTTGTATATTTATTTCAGTATAGCATTATGCACTGGGATTATTATATATATATATATGATGTAAACAAAGAAAACTTGGGATTATATCCTTGTAAACAACCAGAAATAATTTTTATTTGATGTTGCTAGGAAATCATCAATTACTAATTGACTGTCCTGATGCTAAACAAGTTTTTTTCTAGCAATCTATAGAAGATCTTTTGTTGAAAGTTTAAGTACAAAAAAAAAAAAAGAAAACCCCCTTTTACTTCTAACTCAAAGATTTAAATGCATTACAGCTATTTTAATTTCAAATAAAAGTATAAAAGAATTTCTTTTTTTTTCATATGTCATAGCATTGTCCGGGAGGTGAACCCACAACCTTTTTCAAGATCTATTATAGGTTACTAGAGAAATTTTGTTTAGCCTCAGGACTGTCAATTAGTAATTGATGGTTTTCTAGCAACATAAAGGGGGGAAGCTCTTTCAAATTTCTAGACAACTGCCAGCCTTCTGAGTCCCTATTGCATAATTAAATATAATGTATATGATTGACACACTGTCAGTTCTAAATACCCAAAGATCAAAAATATATCCTTTGTTAAAACAATTATATAATTATGTACACCAATTATAAACTTAATAAAATTGATTTTAAAATAAAGAGGGGAAGTTATATTTGTTTACTTATGTATATAATCTTCAATTTTGTTTGTTTACATCATAATAAATTCAAGAAAATATTTTATTTAATATATAATAACAATAAAAATGATAAATATAATAGTAATTAACTATTATATACAGTCTTTCAATCTGCAGAAGTACTTTTGGTTAATTCCTTAATCATCCTTAACTGCCGTTAAATTCAAAAAACATAATGGAAGCAAATATCATTAACTTA
Source organism: Epiperipatus broadwayi (assembly GCA_028023455.1). NCBI lineage: Eukaryota > Metazoa > Onychophora > Udeonychophora > Euonychophora > Peripatidae > Epiperipatus > Epiperipatus broadwayi. Next base: position 2,026,109 of record JAQFVV010006298.1, read on the forward strand.
AATTTTATTTGTCTCATATATTTTCTCACGAAAGCATGAGTTTTTGCATGAGTTTGACCACAACCTGTTTGGCCTTACCCTTTGCCGATGTTTTGCACATTCCAAGTTGTGTAGGGAAGGGTGGGGACAGTGTGACAATTCTTAGTGAGTCACACTGCATGATTTAAGTAGAAATGAAATTACTCTGCTATGGAGATTTCAAAAGTTATGGCCACTTGAAATCCAGATACCATCAGACGATACAGTAGCCAACTGTGAATTGTGTGAATTTGCATAAAGTGTCATGAAGAACAATACAATCCATAATATTTCTGTGGAATGCTATCAAGCAGACTGCAATAGCTAAGATAAAGAGGAGTTTTCTTAGCTTTAAGTCTAGGCCACATAAACAACATTTGTAGGTGTTCTTGGCTAGCCAGAATGCCATCAAGCAGCCAAGCCTGCCTTAGTAATTAGTACCATTTGCTCTTTATTAATATTTGTCACACGAAACTATGAATTATATTTCAAAAAGGAAATATTATCATTTATCTATATGCTATTGAAAACATCTGCAATGTTTATTATTATTCAGTGTGCTATTTAAAAATATATGTAATGCTTATTACTAATCATTTCATTGTTATATTTAAATTATCATCATGTTACATTATTGCTTAGAATGGCTATTTTTGTTTTGTCAGTATTTTACTTGTTGTTAATTTTAATCTTCAAATGTTGTTCAAAGATTCTGAAAAATTCTTCAGCAATCCAAGGCTATTAAATGATATGGAAAACCAAGATTTAAAGACTATTAATTTAATAATTGGTAAAATAGATATAAATATTTTGTTTTAAGATTTATTCATGTATGCATTATGTCTATGATTTTTTTCCTATCTATTATTGGTTTATAGTTTTAATATTTCTATCATTTTAATTCTCAGATTATTGATGTTGTATGAAATATTTTTAGAGGGTGTTTTATTAGTCCCTTATGGAGTTATTTAGAATGTGAATAAGTATGAAAAAATTCATGACCCTGATGTATATGTTTATTATTAAATTGTTTACCATGTCTAGCTATAATTTGTTATTATTTCTATATTTTATTGATTTTCCACATCATTTAGTCATTGTTATTATATGAGGTAATAGTGTTATTTCTATTTTTACAGATTATTTTATCATGCCAGTGAGCTTTATTGTGTCTTAAGTGATATTTAGCATAGAATGCTGTATTTTAGGCAACTCCCTTTTTGATGGTTTATTCTTATATTTTTAAGATTAGAGACATAGTCCTAATTCTTTATCACACTCTTATATAGATGTTGATCATATGTTTATTCCATCATTTTATTTTTGCTCTGCTTTTAAATCACTTAATGCTTATCTAGGTGAGATTTTATCATGTGTGATACCAACTATGTCTTTATTTTTGCTCATGAAATTTTGTTAAAGTCTTGTGTGATGCCATCCATGTCTTTATATTGGGTTTTTGAAATATTTTAAAGGTCATACATGTTGCCAACTGTGTCTTTATTTGTACTTTTGATAAGATTAAAATAGTTATGATATGGTGATAATATTAATATGCCCAATTTTTATATCCGATGTGTTTTAAAACCTCAATAAATTATTTTATTTTTAAATTTATAATTATTTATGTTGCTCTAAAATGTATACATCTTCCAAATTTATCATGTCTCAAGGATGGTAAAATTTATATTTATTAGAACTATTAAATACATTTCCTATAGATACATAGGCAACTGAAAGTGAAATTATTAAAATGTGAGAACTTCATGAATTCATAAGAAATCATAGTAAGATTTTTTGAATTTACTTATTTTTATTATTATTTCAATTGTAACTTACAATTTTATTTCAGATTTGAATAATTATAACATATAAATGTTACTAAAGTAATTTGATGATTATTTTGTCTTGTTTATTAGTGTCAGTAAATATTGTTTTAATTATTGATCTCTGACTTTGTATTCCTCTAATAATCAGCTGCCTTTTCAGAAATCTATAAAACTCACACATATTTTAGTTTATCATTATGACATAAGAATATAAGAATACAAGAAGAACATGATAAAAGTCACTTTATTAAATTTTATATTGCTGGTGTTAAGATAATATTAATGAATAAGATTACTTTATTTTTTCTTGAATTAAAATTATAAGATTGCTTTATTTTTGTTTTAGTTGAAGATTAGAAAAAACTCTGTTTGTGTGATGTATGGGTTGCAACAAAATCCCTTTCCTACTCATATTATTATAAATGTAATCCTAGTGTGGTACAATTATTTTAACCTAAGAGTTTTCATGATTGATTTTAAAATTACAGTTATTTGATACCCTGAGATATCATCTTAAAGATAAGATCATATCTTGTTATTGTTATTGTCACTATAACAATCTTAGAAGAAAAAAAAGATAGTATTTGATTATTGAAAAATTTATTATATCAAGAATTCTGAGATCTGAATTATTATAGAAATATTTATTTTGATAATGAAATTTAATTGGTTCAGGAAACTTTATATTGCTTATAAAAACTATTTTACTTAAGCCATTATATTGTATTAAATTATATCATATTAAATGCTTTATTGATAATTTTTATTTATAGTTCTGCAATTTGATGGATTTCATCATTTGAAAGGGAGAATATTGATGCAATTATATTACTGTCATTGCTTGGAATAAAATATTATTGAATTTAAACTTTAACTTAACTCTCATTTTAGCATTTTTTCCCCAATTCAATTGGGTGTTATAAATTAAGCAATTAAATTTGTGCAATATCATGGTTGAGTTTACCAAAATCCTTACATAATCATGGTTTCATCTACTACAAATATACCTTCTCAAGTGAAAATCAAACTAAAGAAACAAATATATTCACCTGGGTTTCATTTTATGCGGTAGATATGTTCCGCAGAAAACCCGCATTAAAAATCGCACAAAAATAGCCTTAACTTACTTTGAAAAATGGGGGATACATTCTATAATTTTCAGAAATCGCATAAAAGCAAAGCAACAAGGAAAAATTATTTTAAAATTCACATAAAAAAAATAAGGAAATAAAGTATGACTAATAAAAAATTGATACAAGACAAACTTTTTTTACTTTTTTTTTATTAACTACAGTTTTTAATTTTTACATATTTTATACATATTTTAATCATTATTGCTATTTGACAATATGCAGTTTATTTGTGAACTGGTAAGAAATAAGATTCATCACAAGAGGAAGTACAACTAGTGCTACCTTTAGTCTTGTGCTGTGTTAATGGTTTTCTGTTGACAATGAATCAGTGATTAAACTTTGAGATGATGATTTTACTAATTGTTTATAAAGCTCACAATATCCAGACATACAACTATTTAGCTCTCAGGTTGGAATTTAAGAGGTTGTTCATTGCAGCAAACTCTCTCAGATTTCAGCATTTTCTGATGTTTTTCTTTGTCTCACACATCAACATAAAATCTATGATTAAGTGATTATTACTTATCAGAAAATAATACATTTTCTTTATTTGATAGATAGTTTTGTTTACTACTGAAATAAATTTTAAATGTTTACATTTTGTTTCTATATTTAAAAAATGAGATCATAATCAAAACAAAAAGATTATACATTATCATTAGAAAGATTATTTTCAGTTTACAAAATCAACAAAATCTTCATTATTTCTGATTATTTTTAAAAATCTAAAAGAATATTTATTTCTGTTATATCTAACAAAATATGTTTTAAAAGTTTAAAATTTTTGAATATTTATTGCGATATTTTTATAATCATACATATAAATCTATTATTATTTTCTCATAAGTAGGTTATTTACATAAAAGTTAAGATTCTAAATAGCTTCAGGCCATATTCATGTTAGCTGCTAATATAACATTATTATTTTTTTAAAAAAGTATTTCAAGTCAAAATAAATTATTAATAATTTAAATTTCTTGATATCTAATAAATATAGTGAAATATGAACTTGTTTATTGCATAAAAGAATACCCACATAGAAAGATATTAAGAAGAAACATGAATCACATAATTTAAAAATTGCATTAAAAAATCTGCATAAACAAGACCCAGGTGTATATACAAACAAACAAACCTTACCATAATTCATTTCAAACACCATCTTCCCTTAATATCAAAAGATGTCTTCATAAGATTGATAGCCTCAGATTCAAGAAGTTTTATCAATCTTATCAATCTTATGAAGACCTCTTTTGGCACTAAGGGAAGGTGGTATTTGAAATGAATTATGGGATGGTTTGTTTGTTTATATATGGGTGTGCTTGTTCCTTTAGTTTGAGTTTCACTTGAGAAGGTCTATTTGTAGTAGATGAAACTATGGTTGTGTAAGAATTTTGGTAAAATTTTGGATTTTATCTAGTATTGTATTGTTTTATGGTTTTGCATTATATATATATGGGCAATGATGAACAAAAAATATTACCATTTTCTTGGATAACATTACCAAATATGCTTAGAAACTGATGCAATCTTTCAGTAAGATTATCATCAATCTTTTGATTGGGTTCAAGTTAAAATCATTGGTAGATTTATTTTTTATGATCACATTTTTAAAAAAAGATATCTGTCAATATTATATTTAGAATTCATATTAAAACAAACAATAAGTTTGTGCCATGACACATTTTTCACAAATAATGTCCAGTGGAACTACTATGGCTGCTGTGTCAATATTATTATTGTTGTTATTATTATTATTATTATTGTTGTTGTTGTTGTTATTATTATTATTATAAATAAAAAAATTGCAACAAAAAAAATAGTTTCGATTTTTAGTTCATATTTTAACTATGTGGTGTTGTAAATAATCACAAAATATAATGGTTTGTTCCACAAGATAAGTTAAAGTTTTATGTATTTTTAATAAGATTTAGATATATATTTTAATAACATTTAGATTTAAAAAATTACTGTTGAAGAATATTTGCTTAGTGAGTGGATGAGAAAAAAATTGGAGCACAGAGAAATAGATTTAATTGGATTTGGAAAGATCAAGAAAAATATTGCTAACATTTGAAAAGTGATTCAATACACCAACATTTTAAATATAAAAGAAAAAAATATTTTTGTGGGCATGTTTACTGCAAGGAGGCTTTAAAATTAAATCACATATAAGATTAGTTAAATTTTAGAAGGTTTGCCATTAAAAAAAATTCAATTTAAGTAAGAGAGTGATTTAACATTTGAGATGTAAGTTTAGAGGAGGGTGTTTTTATTGATCACCATTTTTTTTAAAAAAAGTTTTTTTTCCTTTTGTATAAAGAGGTTTGAAGAGTGGTAGAAAAATTATAAATTTAAATATAGAGTAGGGGGATTGGAAAATAAGGAAATATGGATTGTATTTGTATCCCACAATATATATATGATGGTCAGAAGGAAATTTGACTTCCTTTGTAGAGTGTATGGTATGTGATGTTTGCCATTTGAAGTGGCTTAAATAAAACTAGGAAGGACTTAAAGATGTATGGTTGTGTAGATCATATATAAATATGATTAAAAAGGTGAAAAAATAGTTTCTAAGTGTAGATAATTTGAATAAAAGGTCAGGAGAAATGAAAGAAAATGTAGATGAGAATGATAGAATGGAATATATATTTAGTGAAGTGACAATAGATATGGGTGAAAAAATAAGAGGGACAATGAAGATATGCAAACAATAATAAGTAAGATAGAGAAAGAGGTAAAGGATGTAGAAGTAAAATTAAAAGCATTAGACATGAAGTGTGTGCAGATCAAAAAATTAATGAATAGAAACTCTAAGGAAAGAGTAGATAAAGAAGTCCAGAAGGCAAAAGAGAGTGTTACAGATGAAGTAAGGAAAGTAAACTATGAAACAGTCTTGATGTTGAGATGTAATTGCAATGGAAAATAGAACTAGGTATGTAAGAATATGTTTGCCTGAAGCTAGAATTAGAGCTATTACAAGTAAAGTAAAGAAAAGGGGAGTAGAGATATTTATGTTATGGTAGGGACATAGAAAGATAAACAATTATAGACCAATAGTGGTAATGTCAGTGTTATATAAACATTTTGCATATTTAATGGACAGAAGGGTGGCATAATAAATGGGAAAAAATAATATCGTGAGAGAAATGCATGTAGGTTTTAGAATGGATAGACATATATATATATATATATATATATAGGTGGCAGTTTATTTGTAGTCACACAATTTATTCTATGAGTAGGAATACTGACAGGCAGTTATATATGGTCTTTATAGATATAGGGAAGGCATGTGATAGGGTAAGTAGAAATAGATTATGGGTAAGTTTAGTAAATTTGGGAATTAATGGAGCTTTTCTGGATCTCATTAAGAGATTGCATGAAAATAATTATTATATGTATCAATTAGAAAATATAGAAACAGTTAGAGTTAAAAATTAAGTGGGACCAAGGCAATGATGCCTATGTCACCTATTTTGTTTTTGTTATATTTGAGGAAAATGGAGAGAGCAATAGAAAGATTAGGAAGAGTGATAGAGATACCATTAATAGATGGCAAGGGATTTTTACACTATCAAGTAACTATTAAATATGTGTGGTATATATATATAATGTTCTGATATTTTGCGATAATATTATTTCCACACATAATTCTAATGCTTTGATAATTCTATTTATTTTTTTACCACACTTTCGAAGGAACTGGTCCTTCATTTTCAAAGCTGTAGTAATTTATTTGCTGATATCTAGTGCACAGAAAGTAGAGAAGACATGGAAGTTATGCAAAAGAAGTGTGCAAGGTTTGGTAAAGAGATGGGGATTAAATTTAGTAAAATTAAAAGAAAAGAATGATAAATGTTAGGGAAAGAGAAGAGAAAAATTTTTTATTGTGAGATATAAAGTTAAAGGTAGTGAATAGGTATAAATATTTGGGAATCATCTTAAGTAATTACAGAAATTGCTTGGATGAATGAGAAAAAAAATTGATAAATGAAGCAAAGAAAAGAAAGAGACTAATAAAAAATTAACAGTGTTTTCATATAATAAATATGATATAGCAAGAAATGTTTGGAAGGGAATGGAAGTAGCAGGGTTAACTTATGGTAAGAATGTGTTAGTAAAGGGATATTAAATTACTTAGAAAAAATACCAAAAGAAGTAGGAAGGCATGCATTAGATGCAAATGTATAGATGGGAAAGGAGGCAGTTCAAGGAGAAATAGGATGGTCAAGTTTTTATATGAGAGATGCAAAAAATAAAATGAAAATGTTCACTAGATTGCAATTTATAGACAGAAAGAGAATAGTTAAAATTGTATTTAATTGGGTTATGAGTAAAGAGCAGGTAACAAGATGGGTGATAAAAGTAGTATGGTGTGCAGAAGACTTGGATAAAGACTTTATGTCAGTATACTTGTACAAAAGGTGGGACGATTGTGTTAGGAGGATTGTTGAGTGTTATAGTGGCAAAGAATGGTATAGCAAAATAGTTGCATTAATAAAAAAATAGGGTGCTGGAGAGATGGAACTAATATAGAGAATAAAATGAATTTAAATATATATAGAAGTAAACAAAATATTGGGTGAGAGTTAATTTACGATAATAGCAAGGAAAGTAGATTATTGTTTAAGGCTCGGACAGCAATGTTAACAACAAGGGAATATATACATAAATGGAGAAATGTGGGTGATTTAGTTTGCAAGTTGTGTAAGAAAGGCATAAAAAATATTAGGCATCTGCTAATTGGATGTAAATGTTTAGAAGCAGAAAGGGTACAGATAATGAAGCTGTGGGAGAAATAAATATAAACAAAGTGATTATACAAAATGTGGGTTCTTGGTTTTTATACTGAGTTTGGGAAAAGATAAGGGTGGAATGGAAAGGGAAGAGAAGATGGCTAACAGGTTTCTCTCAGCATAGTGGCTGACAGATTCTTGACTTATCACATCACATTACTTCACATTCATTACAAATAACTGTTCAACTATTTGAAAAATAAAATATGGTCAAAAGTACAAGTAAAATTTAATATCACTTACATATTGTATCATTTACATTTTCAATTTTTATTACAAGCAAAAGAAAAACTAGAAAAAGAACAATAACTTTATTTTTACTTTTTTTTCTTAAAGTGTTTCATACTATTTTTTAAAAATATTGCTAATATTAATTTTAACTTTGATTAAATATTTTTCATTTGGATATTTATTTCAAAATTTAATTAAGTTTTTATTAATTATAAATAATGTGCTACATTATAGTACTTTTTTTAAAAATTTATACTTTTAATTTATATGTACAATTTTTTTTAATATTTGTGTCATCACATTAATAAATAAACGCGCACACATATTAAAAATTATCAAGTATGTTCAATATCCTATTTTTTAGTAATTATTTTTTGTTATCTTAATATATATATGCAATTTTAAAAATTAAAACATTATAAGTGTGTGTGCATATTATAGTGTGTGCTCATACTAATTTCATATATGTACATAGTGTTTGATATATCCATAAATTTACATTATTTACTCAGGGCTTTAGAATCAAATATTAAAGATAAAACAGTTCTACTTTATTAATTTATTATGGGTTTTTTGACAATTTTTCCATATCTAAAATGTGTTATAGTAATTTATTACACATATTTTACTTTTTAACATTTATTTTCCAATGATTTAGATTTTTTTTTTATGGCAAGACTTTTTGTTTTCTAATATACAAATATTTAATATTAAATATTTGAAAACCAGGCACTCTTCACAAACCTGGAGCTTAATTGTAAATATAGGGGATGTGAACTCAGACTTTCAAGCACCCTTCAACTATCCACACTATCTCATACAACTGATGCACATGACCACACACATGTAGAAAAGATAAATAACCATCAATATAAATATTTCATGCTAAACCAGCACTCATCAGTTAGTCCAGATTACCATCTCCCACACATATATATAATTTGTGCTCAGTTTATATTAAGATAGCAAACTTCACACTTTAATGGACAGGCTTCAATCTACTCCAACCTTCAACTTTTCAGCCATCCATATCATTGAAAATCTAAGATGGGAAGCCCAAATCCCATGCTGATGCCAATATTATTGCCATACCCATGTTGACCTCAAGTCATTCTGACCTCTCATGTATAGGACCATATCCATTTAATTAAATAGAAGAGGAATAGGCAGAATACAAGCTTCATATGTTAATATGTGAAAATATTTGAGTTCAAATCCCCTATATTTACAATTAAGCTCCAGGTTTGTGAAGAGTGCCTGGTTTTCAAATATTTACATATGAAGCTTGCATCCTGCCCATCCCTCTTCTATGTATTTAAATAGATATGGTCCTATACATGAGGGGTCAGAATGACTTGAGGTCAACATGGGTATGGCAATAATATTGACATCAGCATGGGATTTGGGCTTTCTATCTCAGACTTTTAATGATATGGATTGCTGAAAAGTTGGAGGTTGGAGTAGATTGAAGCCTGTCCATTAAAGTGTGAAGATTTGCTATCTTAATATAAACTGAGCACAAATTAGATATATGTGTGGGAGATGGTAATCTGGACCAACTGGTGAGTGCTGGTTTAGCATGAATATCTTTTCTATATGTGTGTCGTCATGTGTATCAGTTGTATGAGATAGTGTGGATAGTTGAAGGGTGCTTGAAAGTCTGAGTTCAAATCCCCTATCTTTAAATATTTAATACAAAGAAATGTATTAAATTCCATTGTTCTTTCAAAATATATTGATTTCATTCTATTATTTTAGAAGATTTGCAACATTAAAACTGGATTTTTAATTGAATAGATTGTAAAAAATATAATTCAATGGAAAAATCTTTTAATAAAATTGAACTATTCTGATATGGTACTAATGAAGCCATTTTTACTATTTTTTTTTTTCAAATCCAGCAAACAAAAATATATTTTATATAAAAAATTATTTTATAACATTTCAGTTTGCATAAAGGATATAAATACAGAGGCAAAACTCTCCATACAGTAGCATCACTCAATGTAAGCTAGAATAATCAATGGATGCAGGAAAGTTTGTGCATAAAATTCCTATCTAGTGTCTACTCATCCAATATCCCCAAACTAGTTTCTAGCTTGTGGATTTCATCAGTAAGAAGTCTTGGATGAGTAGGAAATAGATAGGGATTTTATGCACAAATGTTCCTGCAGCCATTGATTACTCTGGCTTGCACTGAGCAGCGCTACTGTATGGAGAGTTTTGCCTCTGCAAAACAGCTTGTGTAAACATAAAAATTGGTGAGTATTGAGGATATACATAATCCGGATTTTTTTTTATTCTGCTGGTTTTTTTTCTTTTTTCATTTTTAACTATAAATTAATTTTATCAATAATTTTGTTTAAAACAGTTTCATCAATAAAATAGAATAATTATCAATAAAGCAAGTCATATATAACGTGTCATTGCTTTTATAAGCTTGTAATAGAATAATTATAATTAGTTAGATAAAATATTATTAATATACAGTCAAATCATTCAAAATAATGGTATATTAGTAATAGTAATATTTTTGATGAAACTATTTTTAATAAATTACTGATAAAATTAATTTTAAACATAATCAAAATAATGAAAAAATAGTAAAAACTATAAATTAGTAAAAATCAAAAGTTATTTTTTTGATAGCTAGAATAATATACTTTTTTTTTTCTTTCCTATGATTTAAATTCTTCTAAAGCATCATTTAACTATAAAATATATTTCATATTCATTAAATAAAAACATTTTTCAAAGGATCTAAATCATTCTTAAAACAAAAAAAAATCTTTAAAATGTTTCTGCTCTATAAATAAAATGTGAATAATTGTTACTATTTTGTATAATAAAGCAGACAAAACTCTCTATACCTATTGCCACTCAGTGCAATCCAGAGTAATCGATGGATGCCATAACACTTTAAAATCCCCATCTAGTGCCTATTCATCCAATATTTCCAGACTAGTTTATGATTTGTGGCCTTCATCAGTGAGAAGCCTTGGATCTGAGAATACTGCACCTAGATCTTAGGATCTAATGCAACCCTCCAGCAGCCACCTTTTATCTCTACTTAACTACAAAACTATGTGACTTAAATTGAAAACACTATAATATTTCAATCCAAGCTCATCAGCTTATATAGTCATATATGTCTGAACTCAGTTCAGTGCCTATACATTTAGGTGTCTTTGGTTCTTTAATAACCATAGCCACCACTATCCTATTAGGCAGGATTTGTTTTAAGCCAATAAACATCACATGATCACCATTTCTTATGCTTGCTCTTATCTGTTATTAAAACAGGCAAAACTCTCTATACATATTGCGACTCAGTGCAAGCCAGAGTAATCAATGGATGCCAGAAGGCTTGTGCATAAAATCCCCATTTATTGCCTACTCATCCAATATTACCAGACTAGTTTCTGTCTTGTGGCCTTCATCAGTGAGGAGCACCATACCTAGATCTTAGGAGCACTGCATCTAGATCTTAGTATCTAATGCATTATGTCCTAAGATCTAGGTGCAGTGCTCTTTGATCCAAGGCTCCTCACTGATGAATGTCACAAGCCAGAAACTAGTCTGGGGATATTGGATGAGTAGGCACTAGATGGGGATTTTATGCACGAGCCTTCTAGCATCCATCGATTACTCTGGCTTGCACTGAGTGGCAATACATATAGAGAGTTTTGCCTGTTTTAATAACAGTTAAGAGCAAGCATAAGAAATGGTTATCATGTGATGTTTATTGGCTTACACCCAATTCTGCCTAATAGGATAGAAAAGGCATTGATGTATTTTGCTGATTTTTTTTTTGTGTGTGTGTTATGACTCTCAACATGAGACATTAAAGGTGTTATTACATAGAAACAGGTCTTTATTGATGGTGGTGTGGTTGTGAATCCATATTTTAAAATCATAATGGATATCATAAATTAAATAATACTTGTGGTAACATTATTATAAGACAAATGAACACTGTATCTGCTCTCTCCATTTAGAGATGTCCTATAAGCAAAGATTCAAATTGAAGATATATTAATATCATAGCGAGCGTATGAGTGATAGTGTTGCACCCATTCTTCTGATTAAAAATTTCAAATTATGAAAATACATATCAAAAAAACACAAACAGTAAAAACAAAAACTCTATTATTTTTTCAAAGAGATGCAACCAATACTTTCAGCATAGATATTTGATATGCTTTTGACTTTCATTAAACAATAATCTAAATGTAGAAAAGTAGTGGATTTTAAAGTTTTGCTCCTTGTGTAACCCATGAATAAGATATTATAAAACTTGGTGGAGTTAATATTGATGTTGAAAGATGGTTTCATAAAAGCTTTTTATATATTGATGACAAACATGAATCTACGTAAGACTACCTGTCTTCTACATAGCAGCAGTTTGTAATATAAGAAAATCACTAAACATCACATTTTTTCATTTTGGATTCATACCTTTATAGTTAATTAAAAAAATAAAAGGTGGCTACTGAAGGTTGCATTGCAACCTAAGATCTAGGTGCAGTGCTCTCAGATTCAAGCCACCTCACTGATGAAAACCACAAGCTAGAATCTAGTCTGGGGATATTGGATGAGTAGGCATTAAATAGAAATTTTATGCCCAAACCTTGCATCCATTGATTACTCTGGCTTGCCCTGGGTGGCACTAATGTATGGACAGTTTTGCCTCTGCTTTAATATAGGAAAATGTTATGACTGTCCATTTTTTGAATCATGATCATATCAGCATTGCTTATCATAAGTAAAACTATCTTTTGTAGTAGCCTAAAAGCAAGCAAAGAAGTGATGATAAAGATTAAATCTATTAGGGGACTTTCAGAGAATACAAAAAAGTTGATAATTCCAAGATTTCAATCAGGAAGATACTTTTAAAAATAAATTTATTATTGGATATTATGTTAAATTGTTACATTTTGATTTACAAGTAATCAAAATGCAACAAATTTTCTATTGATAAATAATGTACATTGATAAAGTTAGATGTGAGTGATAGTGATCTCGGCCAACTGATGGGTGCTGATTCCGAGCGAACTGCATTTTGGGGGTCATTTGTATTGTGCTTTATTATATCTCTACCCATATTATTTTAAAAAAATATGTGGCAGTTTGGAGGTTATTTAATACATTTATAATGGGTATTATTTTGAGAAAGTCGCACATGATAAAATGAAGAACAAAAGATGGTGAGAATTGGAATTATTGAAGTTATTTAATGTGAATCTGAGTTTAGTTTAACAAAAAAAAAGTACACATTCTTAAAAAACAGTTATCAAAGTTATAAGAGCTTGAAGTTCAGCTTAGTGTGTCTTTTACGTATCAAAAGAAAAAGAAACTGTAAACTTACAATAAGCCTGTTGAACAGTAAACTAATTTTAGAATTATAAACCAATTGTATTTTTTATTTGATTTCTTTAGCACTTTAGATACATTAAAAATAAAGTAAATAATGATAATAATAAAAAGTAGTTTAAGAATATAAAAATTGATCAAATTAAAGATCGTATTTAGTACGCCCAATTTGAACTGATCAAAATTAAGTTGTTAATAAATAGATTTATATGTTATTAATAAAATTATCTTTTTAAAATAAAATTGTTTTAAATTGAAAAATGTTTAAAACTTTATTTCATAAGTCTATTTTTTTTTCCAGAGGCATTTGGTTTAAGAGATAATCAACAGGTGGAGATTCTACAAGATCAAGCTCAATGCATTCTTGGAGATTATATTCGTCATCAGTATCCAAGGCAACCGACGCGTTTTGGTCGTTTGCTTTTACTTCTGCCTTGTCTAAGGGTCGTCAGCAGTCATGTTATAGAGAGGCTATTTTTCAAAGAAACCATAGGAGATATTCCAATAGAGCGATTATTATCGGACATTTACCAATTAGAATCTCGAGATTAGATATTCTTCCGCTTTTGTGTATCGCAGTTTGTGTTTAATTTCGAGGTAATCTTCTCATCAACATATTTTACAATATTTGGAACAATGGAAACATTTTAATGAAATGGTTTACTTGAAATAAATTAGTAACTATATAAATAAAACAACTTCAATATTTCGTTACTACTGAAATAACAAATGATTCTAAGACAGAGAGTTTAAATAAATTAATTTTAAAATTGTTTAATTATTTTGTTATATTTAGTGTGTGTGTGTGTGTGCTTGTAAGAAATAACCTTAATTATCACTGGGGCAAAAAAGCATACTAGGATAATTAAATATAAAATTTACATATCTAGCAATTTATTAAATGTATTTTTAGCAATTTATTGTTAAACCAATACATCATATATATAAAGTAAAACAGTTTTTAAATATATAGATACTATTACGTAGGAGAAAAGAACAAAAGAGCACTTGTTATTATTAAAAATGGTTCAAAATACGAAACAAAATTCTAAAGATAATGATAATTTATCAGCTTCCGTTTTCTATGACCATAATAAATCATGTATATATGGTTTTGATTTCAATTATAATAATGTAAAAATATTGCAAACTGAAAGAAATAATAATAAAAGAAAAATCAAGGAAGCTATGTTAATATATAAATACAAGCATGACTTAATCAATAGGCAGGCAGCAGACGTTAAGATCACTGAATAATGAAAAAGTTGACCTTTCAAAGTATTAGTTGACAAAAACTACGGGATAGTCGAAAGCGCTCTTAAGTGACGTTTTTTTTTTTTTAAATTTTTTAATTATTGTATTTTCTAATATTTATTTATAAGTTTACATATATAGATACAAATAAAACAACTTTTAATTAGCCCACTGTTGGGTGAGATCTTTCCAACCACACTTCAATGAGGAACACTGAAAAAGAAGTTACAATTGCTTAGTAAGAAGGTTTTAAAGTTATATGTCCACTCTCTATCAAAAAGTAGCTAGATACTTATTTATTAACTAGTAATTGAATGTCTATCTAAGTTGACTATGGACTGTCTATCTAAAAAAAAAAATTCTAAATTTTCTTGGTGCCTGAAATTTTTTTAAAATTTTCTTGACCTAGATTAGAGACTTAGGTTGTAATAAGGGTAAGCAGTATATTAATCCCTAGTACTACAAAAATCATTTATATGTAGTATATAATTAAAAGAAAATTGTATATATAGCTGTATAATTAAATTTGTCTCAACATCAGTTTTTCTTCTATTTGGATTCTAAGATAAATCTTAAGTTCACTTTGATAAGCAAACTAAAAATAATTAAATATTAAAATTTGTTTTTCTCAATTTATCTAGTAAATTTAATCCTAAAAGTAATCTCAGTAGGATATCCAAGTTTTATATATATATTAATTTTTAGTAAATAATATAATTATTTATATTGCTGATAAATTTTTAAGTTTTAAAATAAGAAGCTTAAAAATATTTATGATTTTTTAATACTGTATAAAGTAAGAAGCATAATTGATTTAAATTGGTATCTGAGGATATGCATCTTCACTTTAAATGAATAACCTAATTAGTTAGAATTCAAGATAGCTAGAATTCAAAGGCTGAGACATTTAAGTCAAAATTACATCTATCAGTCCTTCTCTAAATGAATCACAAAAGATCCATGCTATAAAAAATAAACAAAATAAATATTGACATAAAATAAAAAATAAAAAATTAATTTGCTTAACTTGATAATCAATTATATTTTATACTTAATCCATTTGAAATTTTAAATAACAAACACTTCTATGTCAATTTGCATCATAATGTATATATAATAAATTATCAAAAACTATATGAATGCAATATACCAAACTCATAGTAATCCACTGACAAAAAATCATTTATACAATAAAACTTAATTAATATTCAAATTTTTTTAAAAAATGTTCAGTTGTACATTGTTAGCTTTTTGGTTAAATGCTATCTCAGAATTGGCAATGTATCAAGCTTTCTTAATTAACTTTACTTTTTATTTATTTTTATTTTTTTGCATTTGATTAACAGAGTAACAATTATGAGCAGATTCTTTATGTTGACAAAAGATTATAGAATTATGTTGAGAATTACATTTTATATGTTCATATTGAAGGATATAAAGCTGAAGAGACATATTAGTTTTTATGTGAAACCAGAGATTTAGTAATAAACAGTTAAGTATGTTCTTGAATTTTGTATGTAAATTAAACATTTTCTTATAATGTATTTGCTATCTGCTGGTTTCTATGAGACTGATGCTCTGAACTGAAGGAATAATGAGCAGATGGTGTTTTTATCTATCAATCTTGTGAGAATGCATTAAATTTTAAGTTTTGTAAAATGCTTATATGTCTTACACTACAGTGAGACTGCTGTTCTCAATCTCAGTATATACCAGTTCATTTACATATAGTTGGAAAAAATATATAATAAAAAATTAGTAAAGAAATAAAATATTAATTTTTTAATTCATTTTATAATCATTTGACAATGCATTAAATTCTTTTGCAGTAATTGGTAATTAATTTACATTCATTTAAATATTGATATTTTGTAATTTATTGTAATTTTTCCTTTATAATCTATTTAAAATTTTAGTTAAGAATGTTTTTTCATTTACTTATAATTGCTATTTTGCCTCATCAGTAGATTGCTTATATTCTATTGTTTCATCTAAGCATGGGGCTGTGGTATGTGATTTATATATGTTTATATAATTTTAATATCACAACAATCATGTTTAATATTAATTGTAAATTTGATATTTTTATTTCAATAAAGATGCTTTATTTTTTTTTATATAATAAGTAAAATTCTAGATATAAAAGAAATTTAAAGTAAATTTAATTTTAAAAAAGTTTTAAAAATTTGATTTTAAAAATTTAGAAGGACAATAAAAAAGATATTTGTAAAGGAATGTTTTAAATGTAACTGTGTTGTCTATTGTAAGATATTCTATATTTTATTAATTTTTTTTTATACCAATACTGATTTTTATATAATTTTATAATTTCATAAGAGTTTTGGGTCAATTAATAATTATTACAGCATTAACATTTTAATTGTTTGCTAGGCATTTGGGGTAGAGCCTTTTTATCAAAGATGGACTAAAATTTATTATAACAAACCTTTGCCTATATTCATTATAATTTAAAGAATCAGTTCTTATTGAGTGAAACATTATTGACTCTTAGAATAATTTGCATTTATTATCTTCAAGATCTCTTTCATTTTACATTTTTAGACAAACAATTTTGGTGGCAACAGTTTCAAACAAATAACCAGTCTCTCATCCTCAAAGAGTACAGAAATATCTGCTCTTTTATCTTTACCCTTATTATACAGTTGAACATGCTGTGCTATTCTTGTTTTTAATTTGCTAAACCTTTTCATAACCAGGCAATTATGGGCATAAAGAAGTTATACCTTGTGAAATTACCACACCTGCTACCTCAACATTTATTATTTCAGTTTAATATCTAAAAAGAAATAGTAAACAAACAAAATAAAAGCATTAAATTTTATCAATTTTATTCTTAAAATATAAATTTTACAGAAGTAGTCATTTTTGTGTACTGTGGTATTCTCTAAGGCTCATACAAATCATTCATTCTTCTTGATTTATTAAGTTATGGAAATCTACGTGAAATTAATACACTAATAGAATATTTCTTTGTCTTTTTTTTTTTGCATTCAATAATTTTAAATTTCATTTGGAATGGATTTAATTGTTTTATTGTGTGTTTTTGTATGAGTATCAGACTTTAAAAAGTGTCTTTTTTTTCTAAGAGAAATATAATAGAAAATTTAAAATATCTATATAAAAATATATATTATGACATCAAATGTATAAAATAGAATATGCATGAAATATATATGTTAATATCAAAAGCCTGAACTTTCAAACCTTGAATACTACAAATATGATAATAATGTTCAAATCACTTCCCTGAACATTAATGTTTTTTCTGCAACGCCTTCTGTAAAATAAATATAAAGTCTGAACTTAGGGAGTTGCTGAAAAACATAGTATTGGGAGGGGGAGGGGATTTAAACATTTTGAATTTTCAGTTAGCTATATGAAATAGGATATTTTTCTACAAATATGATATATACATTCTATTATAATATTTCCATAGATAAAATACATTATAAAAATATCTTAATATTATAGTTTTATTGCCCAGTGAAAATTTAATTTTTCTAATTTATTGAAGCATGTAGCTGGGGAAAAAAGACATATAAAAAATGTGTCTTAGTGAATCAGGAGTATATGAATGTAATTTTATGCTAAGAGTAAGTAAATCATTATTTCCTGTGATTTTAACTTCCATTTATTAAAAAAATTGAAGACTATAATTACCATTTAACAAGCATATAACATACCACAAAAAAGCACTACTCACGCTAATAACAATTCTAACATAGAAATCAGAAGTAACTACTATATTTTAAAATGTGAACATACAAGGAAGAGTTAACTCTTTCATGTATGTTCTCATTTTTAAATTTAAAGCATGAAGTTAGTAATCGTAGCAAATCCTCCCAGTCTAAAAACAACTTGTGAAGTTCTTTTAAATGTAAAATAAAAATTATTAATTTTAAAAGTAAAAAGAGAACATAAATTCTGTAGAATTATAAAAAAAAATTATTGAAGAAAGGAATGCAGTATTTTTTTTTAGAAAAGTGTGAACGCAGACACACTCACTAATTTTTATACATGTAAATACATTATGTATTTTCAATTTATTATTTCGTAATTGTGTTATTTTAATTTTTTAAATTATTTTATCTATAATCTTAAAATGTATATATATATGATAAATAAGTGTTTGTGTTTGATGAATATACAAGGGTATTAAAAAGCACTGTGTATATACAGAATGATATACATATTATAAATAAAGCATTGTGAACAAAAGGTGAGCTATTATTTATTAATTTATGCTATCCAGTAGAACCTTAGAGCATAATACAGCAAGCAGGTAAAGAGGTGCCACTATACACACACTTTAAACTTCTATCACATCATATATGTTCTCTTGATATATATAATAACGGTCGGGAAAGAAGTGAAATATATCCAGTCTTACCGTATCTCTGCACAGGGTGCTACTAGATCATTTGAACCTAGAAAATTTATAAAGTAGACAGATACGCGCTGTTAAGATCACAACCGCCAGCCCTAGTCACTAGCTCAAGTAGATGCAGAAACTTAATATATTTATTAAAATATATTTTTAATAAAGAATAATAAAAGCAATCACTAGATCAGTCGGTACTAATAACACACAAAAGATTTTATTGATGTATATATAAGTAACAACACACAAACTTAAAAAAAAATATTATAAAAGAAAAATTATGTTTTATGTTTCATTATTATTATCTTCTTTTAAACTTTAATTTTTAATCTTAGAATGTTGAGTATAGACGAGCTACCTAGATGATGCACTTAAACGATTTTCAAACATTTGACTCCAGGCTAAAAGTCCACAGCCACAACAACGCTCACTTTCAGATATATATATATCAGCAACCAATGCAACATGAAATCATGCTGACAGGAATGTGCATCTGAACAGTGTGATATTATTGGAGAAAACATGACCTTCATCCTGTACAGGAAATGTACATCTGTCTGGTGAAGGAATCATGCATGTAATATAATAAAAAGAATAACACTTTGTAAGTATGGGAGAGCAGTCTATCTTTCCATGCTTATCCTCCCAATTCATAGAGCTGGAATGGGTCAATGGTGCAGGAAATATGTATGTGTCCATTTCAACGATATGACTACCTCTTTGGGGTCATGCATTTAGTTGGACTTGTCACCCTAGGTGCTAACACACTTCACATTACATTGATATAAACATCCATATATCTCTCCACCAGCATTGACACAACTATGAAACAAATAGTCCAAAATCAAAACTCCTTTAAAACTAACATATATTTAAACGAGTCTAGCAGCCATCTACACTCAACATTTAAATCATTTTATTAATTTAATTCCAAAAAAAAAAAATCTTTAGTTTAAGGTTTTAAAATCATTTTAAGATGACATATTATATTTAACTTATTTTACTACAAATACTACTTGACCTATTTTTTTTCTTTTAAATTCAACAATGCACAAATAACGATATACGTTTCTATTTTTCAATTTAAGTTTGCAATCGCAAACCCCTACCCTATTACGAACAGATATTAAGCTTGAATAAAAAAAAAAAAAACAATACATATTTTAAGAGATTACATTTCAAACTTTAGATAAGACTTTTAAAATTTCAAAGTTTATAAAAATAAAGTTCAGATTTGGTCAAAAGAGAAAGTCTATAATTCATCTTTAAAGGAAAATAAAGTTCAGAGATTTTAAATTAAAGAGTTTATAGTTCATTTTTACCAATAATGTATACTTTCCTTTCTTTCTCTTATGCTTGTTCCTTCATGATAAAGATCTAATTTACGCAAGGGCCCTTTTCTTGCGGTCAATGATGATTTAGGAAGATTTCTGAAGTCGTTAATAATGGTTTGATCCTGGGATCTGTGAAGATGAAAGCTGCCTTTGGCAGGCTGGTCCGAAGGAAGCATGATTAAACAGATTACATTTTTTGGTAACAGCGACAATATTTATTTTAACTTTTCAGCAACAACGAAACAAATTCAAAATTCTAATTCTCTAATTAATTATTTCTTTTGGATTTTTCTTTTTATAGTCATCAGGCACCTTATCTCTGGAATGCATGGATCCATCAACATATTTCATATCTATATTTCATTGGTTCATTGAGTTTGTTGCCAAGTAGATTTTGGGTTTGTGGCTAAGTAGATTTTGGGTTTTCCACTGAGGTCTGTGTCTCTATCTCTGGGCAGGAAAAGCAAGTCTTTTGTTTCTATTCCTTAACTCATCTCTTTTGTAATCATCTTTTCAATGGTCATTTTGCCCCAAGGATCTGTTTGTAATTTTTATTTTTAAGACTAAAAGCTCTCATTATTTTTAAAATTAAAAAGTTTTTATTATATTTTATTTAAACTATAGAAACTTTGCTTCGATTCTACAGTTTTTTTAAAGCTTACCTTATTTTAATATTTAAATCAAACATATTAATAATTCGTTATTTGTGCATTTTGAATGTTTGTGCTTTTAATTCAGTATTAGATATTTACAAAAACATTAAGTATTAGAATTTATATATATGTTAAAACGTTTTTTCTTATATGTATGTTATTGTATATGTAATTTTCATTACTATTATGGAGAGACTTGGAACTAAATATTATATGTTTAATCCTATTGCATAAATATTCTATGTTATCCTTATATTGCACTATTAGTAAATTCGTGTGTTTTTTCTTCCAGAATAGTAAGGTCTTTTTCTTCTTATCAATTTTAATTTTATATCTTTGTTTATTTTATCAATTTTTAAAATCATTTTATTATTTTCAACAATATTTCAATATTCTGCTCATTTTGTTTTTTATTTTTGCAAATATAATCATCAGTTTTTGTTGTTGTTGATGTTTCTAAGAATATGCTTCTATTCATTCCTCTAATCTGATAGTAACTGAGTCTTTCTTTTTTTTTGGAAACATATCATTAATGTCTTACTATTTTCATAACTGCAGTTGTTTAGAGTCCTCATTTCTTGGTTTAAAAGTGTACCAAATTCCACCTGAAAATCTTTATTAACAGAAATATATAACAGATATATATATATATATATATATATATATATATATATATAAATTGTTTTGGGGTTAAACCATTCATTAGTTTTAATTAATTTCCAGCATTTTGATGAAATAGCATCCACCATTGTCAAGGTTAAATTTTCAAAGAAAAACTGTTAGAACTCAAGTAATAATGAGATCGAGTAGGAGGTAAAGAATGAGATTGAAAGTGATGTAGTTGAGCATTCAGAATATATGGATTAACAAAATGTTTATTTTCTTCTGTTTCACCATTGATTGATTTCAAGTTTATATAAAAGAAAGAGATAAAATAAGTGGTCTCCATAAGGCTATAATACATTGTGCTTTATCAGCTCTATTTAAATTAGTTGGTCTTTTTAATATTTCAGTCGACTTCTTCATGGTTCTCAAATGATACCTTTCTAAATTAGCAAGTATTTTAATATTTGATAAATCAGGTTTCTGATCAATTTCTAAAAAATGTGAAGTAAAAGCTGATGCATTTAACTTCTGTTAAAAGACATTCTTATGTTCATTAATTCTGTCATTAATTCATCTATTAGATTGATTTATATAGCTTTTCGATCACTGTAAACATGAACTTTATAACCCCTCCCCCCGGAAAAAATCAGCATATTTTTTGCTAATGGTAAAAATAATCTTTATGCTAAAATTAGCTAGTTTTCTACTGATTTTATCTTATATTAAAGGAGTCACTGATACAATAGTAAAATGCATGAATGATTTAATATTATATGATATCAATAACAATCAACAATTTCAAACTGTTGTCATGGCAACCTCCTTTTAACAACATAGGTGGAATCCCATATTTATTAATGATCTAATATATTTATATTATTCCAGTTCATCCCTATCCTGATAAGGTGAGCATGCACACATATCGAATGAAACAAATATGGCAGCACACCAGGATAGGAAGTAAGTTCAAATCTTTTTTATGATCGGTTTTATACAGTCATCGATACATTTATAAAAGTATTGACTCTTATATACCTTTGCAAGATTACTTTGATTTCAATCCTTCACGCCACTCCCAGAAAGAAAAAAATTAATCCCCCCTCCTGAAAGGATATGTAAGGCTAATAATAACGTGAAATAAATGAATCAAACGAAATTTAATAGAAATAAACACCAAATGCCCAAAGATTTAAATCCTGATAAGGGAGTATCCCATATGCCAGCTCATCATTCTCTTTATCTCAGGTAAAAAAATGGGAAACTAAAACTCGTGCAATTATCTAAGTGTCTTATTATGTTAAAGAAATACGAATAAATGATTAAAGCAGTAAGGTAGTTTTATAAATGTTAAATAAATGTTTATTGAATCCCTTCACCAATTCCCAAGATAAATATAATAATAATAAACCCCAATGCATAATATATATATATATATACTATATATATTCTATAATATCTCATATATATATATATATATATATATATATGAGAGTATTATAGAAGTATTAACAAAGAAAGAGAATGTAAAATTATAAAGAATCAACTAGTGAGAAAGTGGTCTGAGGTTCATAACTCGCACACAAATACATTTTGTAAACGCTGAAAGATAAGTAAAATATTATCTTAATGAGAGAAATACACTAATAAAAGATTTATTACATTGATATTTGTATGAAATTACTAGAATAAATAAAAAGAAATAATAACATTAATATGATACCACATAAAGTCTCTATCGTATGTCTAGGGGTTCTGAGTAGGCCAAGTATCTGTCATCCAGGATGGCAGGGACTTCTCTTTAACATGGCATCATTCGGCTGCTTTCATTATCATTTGGTGGCTGGATTTAGAAGACATTTCTGGTATTGTTCAACAGCTCTCACGATAGCTTGATGACTGGATTCAGGAAACCTTTCTGGCATTGTTCCATGACTTTCATGATCATTTGATGGCTGGATTCAGAAGACCTTGCTGATGGCAGGAGCAGAGCTGGACAGGCATGCTGACTGGGGGTTCCTACCCCATTCCCATTTCACTGATGTGAGTACATTTGTGCTTCAGGTGTTATTATAAATTTCTTCTTTGGTTAACAATTATCAACTACCAGTAGGGCTTTCTTTTTGTTTTCTACTGCACTGGTAACAATTCTTTTATTTTAGGTTTTCAAATACCAACACCTTCCCGCAAACACATTTCTCTACCGGACTAATACAAATTGTCTAGTTGGAAACCTGCTTGAAACTTACATCAGCATGATTTAAGAAAAATAACTAGAACTGTGAATTCTCTAAGTTCAAACAAGAAAGTTCAGATAAATCCAAAAAGTTAGCATGAGTGAGTGAATGATTGACTTAATGACCGATTGACTTAGTGACTGCTTGACTGCCTGTGCCTTATTGAATGCCTGTGCCCAATTGAATTCCACTAAGCTGGTGAAAGCATTTAGTTCTCCTCATTAGAATCTGAATCTAGGTACTATTGAATTACCTAATTTTGACTTTTGTTAGTGGATTCATACAATGCGTGAAGCATTCCTATGAAATCCACTAATTATTTATTTTTAGTTCAATTGATTATCTACTCTGACCACTATCTGATTCAACATACACACAAAAAAATAAAGAGTTTGATTATATATGTTATTTTCTAATAATCAGGTTCCATTTAAAATATTTTTTAAATTAAATTAGATATCTTTCCCCACCCGTATTAACATAAATTTTAACGAACTTTTTTGTTGAGTTGAAATATTTGATAAAAAAAAAAAGGAAGAAACAAAATTATTTATCTATTAAAATGTATTTCCTTTTAGGCTTTTCTTAAATTTAGAACAATGAATTTGTAGAGAAAAATATCTAGTACAACTTTTGATTTAAAATTACCTATGTTAGATTTTTAAATATTACCATTTCCCTTTCTTTTCAGAAGCATTTAACAAACAAAAAAAAATTATACATACAAATTATGCATACCCATCTTTGCATTTATATAAAAAAAAAGAACATAAAATAATAAAAATAAATTATAAGCATATAGCTAATATGCTAATACTTCAAATCATAAGCCATAACTATTGGCTTTTCTTGTGTGTGTGAGGATATGATATATCCAGACATCTCTCACTTATTTTATAATCTGACTTGATTAAAATTTATATAGATGGATACACACATTTAATGGCTTTATTATATATTTTAGGCCATTTTATTATGAAATACCATCTTATGCTTGATCATATGAAGTGTGCTTGTTATAATACCCCCCTCCCAAATGAGACATTTAAATGGGATTATCATTTAACATCTTTTAAACACTAATTACATTTTCTTTTATTTTAAATCTAAAATTTTATAATATAAAACAATAAATATATGAAAAGTAAATATTTATGTTTGACCCCCACTTTTATCTGCACGAATCTTCAGTGAGCAGAAGACATGAGTCTGAAAACCTGAGTATGGAACCCCATCTCCCAAGCATTAACACACAGGCCAAGACTGCATCGACCTCCCCAGGCCAGAAACACTAAGAGATACAGAACCACAGCATAGAGATCTGTCATATTTAGAACTCTGTGATAACCAAGCAAAGTAAAATGTGAGAGTCAAATGACTACATCTTAAAATAAAATGGGCAGGTATCTCTGACCAAAAGCCCTACTGAAATGTAAATTGGAGTAAATGCACTCCTGCTCATTCTTTATGGAGACTTACAGGGTATTTTACATTATTGAAGAATTTGTCCCAAAGGAATTTTCATCTCTGCCCATCCACTGCATCCATGCTCATTCCTTATTGAAGCTTACAGTCTTTTGCAATGGAATAGATCCCAGAGGAATTTTCATCTCTGCATACTCCACCACAGCATCACAGAACTTCCAAACCACACAAAGACCTCCAACCATTTGTCTGCCCTCTCACCATCTCTAACCCCAGGGCACAGAAAGCACAGACTGACCTACATATACAATGTCTGAAAAATGAAGCCCACCCATCCGATCCTCAAATGATATGACCATTTATTATAAAAGCCTACTTTCTACCTTTACTACACCCAGGCCTAGGCGAAGGTGATCTAGCCCCCTTTCCTTTTCCTTTATATACTAGTTCATTGATTCTCTTTTCCACGATATCATTGTCTGTCATTGGCTTAAAATTTCTGAATGCTTGTCGTTATACCAAGGATCGCATTCACCTGTATATTTGTTTTTCCCCAACCCATAGCATTGAGGCCAATGTTTTCGTGGGATCTATCTGGTGGAAAGCCTTGCTGGCTCATGTCCACCACTCTTAGAAGTTCAGCCACTGACTCTATTGAAATTGGTATTGGCTGTGAGAAGCATTTGCTCAATTCTAAAGGGTAGGTTGTGGTGTATTATCCTTATGATCTGGCCTTCTGACATATGACAGGCACTCAGTGTCCTTAGCTTAGCCACTTGTCTTCAGAAAAATTTTAGATAGTTCTCTTCCCCATTGGACCTATACTTCTCTTGCATTATCTGAAATGGTTTTCTTGGCCCCCTTCCCCCCAAAAATTCCTTACTAGAGCTTCTTTATAACCCTCAAAGGTTGATGGTTGGTGGAACAAAGATTCCCACTATAACTGAGTGTCACCCTGTAGATGGTTACATGTGATGGCTAGTTTATTTTTCTCTACCATTCTGTTAACACTGAAGTACTTTTCCAAGCTATTTATATGCTCCAATGGAGCTTCCCCAGCTTGCCCCTCAAAAATTCTAATTTTTAAAAACTGGTTAATGATAGATTGATATAACTGACATCCCTCTGCTATCTTACCTCTCCAAATTCTTGCTGCCTAGGTATTACTTTTCCATCCTCCCCACTATCTGGTTGCTGATTTACTTTTGATAAATCACTATTATCCTCATACCCTTCAACTATTTTTATACATATTGTACCATCCCCCATTCCAATGTCTCCTTTATCCACTATCATTTTCTGTTCTCTTATCATAGTGATATCTTGTTTTTCCATCAACGGTTTTTCGATTCGACCAACTGTCTGGCACAGATTCTCTATTCACTCATCATTCCCAGTTACATGCATTTCTAGCTTCTCTATCCCATTACTATAACCTTTCACCATTTCTTCAACCATTTCATCTACTTTTTATGTATTCCCTCACAGTTCACTTCCATTAACTGCTGCCTTGTCTGGATCTCTTCCAGCCTATCGCTATTAATTTGAGGGAGGTCCTTACATTGTTTTTCCATGCATTGGAGCCTTGTTTCGACCACCAAGGTCATTTCTTTCTGGAACTCATTGAGCTTTTTATCTATGTCTCATACTATTTCCATTTTCATAATATCTTTTATCTCCCTTGACATCTGGTTGAGGTTGAGTCTCATGGTATTGAGAAATCTTTCCATCATTGTCACCTGGTTTTCCTTTTCTCCCATGGGTTTTCTTTCACTTTGCGGCTCCATTGCTGCCTCTATTCCACTTTCTTGCTTTTTAGGCTGGTTTATTTTTGCTCTTTCCCCATTTATTTCATTGTGCTTTTCATTCATATCTATCTTTTGTCTTCTGGACTGTGATCTTGTCCGCATATATAATACTATTTTCAATTATTTATATATTTGCTTTGTTATGCACTTAAATTATATATATTTTTACGATTGATATTACGGTTGAATGCTATTTTTATTCACTACTTTTTTGCTTATACGAATACTCAGTGCACACCGCACTCCCCTTACTCTGACCATCATTTATTTCTCCCTTTTGTGCCATGTTCTTCTTATTCATTTATCGACTAAAAAAAAAAAAAGAAATCTATTTTCCACGATCGCTTTTTGAACACTAACACTATTGACTATAAAAACAAATAATCCAGCATTAAACCATACAAATATTGGAAATGTTTTAAGCCAAAAAAAACTGATTATGAATAGCATTGCAATTATAAATGTTACATGCTGTCGAAAAATTTCTTATCGATACACTTTCAAAATTCTACATTACTCTTTAAAAATTTACTTTTTTTTTTCATTTAAAAAAAAAAATTTATTTCCGAAGTCTGCTATCTATTTTTATTAAATATGTAGTTTATAGCTATATACTTCCATTTATTTCCCTCTCCAACAATTTATTTATCTAACTTTTTATTTTTATTTTAAATATGTATATACGACAAAATAATCTTAATCAGTATTATTGTAGTGACAAACTTCACTTCAAAAACAAAACAAAGTTTGAAATTCTTATTTATAAAGATTCCTACTCGTAAAATCTTTTTTATTTTCCATATGCACACGTAGTAAAATAATTTAAATCAATACTATTGTAGTGACAAACGTCACTTCAAAAACAAAACAAGGTTTAGAATTCTTATTTATAAAGATTCCTACTGGTAAACTCTTTTATTTTCATAATCTTTTCTCCGCTTAAAAAAAAAAATTTCTTTAACACTTTGCTTTTGCGAGATTTTTTTTTTTAATTTTTAATTACATTCAGTGGCCACACTTTTTTCCCTATACTGGCGACATTAGATAAGGCCCAACATGTTCTGTGCCAAAAAATCCCATCTATACCTGTTCATCCCTATCCTGATAAGGTGAGCATGCACACCATATCAAACATGAAACAAATATGGTGGCATCAAGGATAGGAAGTAAGTTCAAATCTTTTTTATGATCAGTTTGATATGGTCATGTGTACGTTTATAAAAGTATTGACTCTTACATACCTTTGAAAGATTACTTTGATTTCAATCCTTCGCTCCACTCCCAGAAAGAAAAAGATAATTCCCCCTCCTGAAAGGATATGTAAGGCCAATAATAACATGAAATAAATGAATCAAACAAAATTTAATAGAAATAAACACCAAATGCCCAAAGATTTAAATCCCGATAAGGGAGTATCCCATATGCCAGCTCATTGTTCTCTTATCTCAGGTAAAGAAATAGGAAACTAAAACTCACACAATTATCTAAGTGTCTTATTATGTTAAAGAAATACAAATAAATTATTAAAGCAGTAAGGTAGTTTTATAAATGTTAAATAAATGTTTATTGAATCTCTTCACCAATTCCCAAGATAAATATAATAATAATAAACCCCAATGCATGAGTGAGTGAATGATTGACTTAACAACCAATTGACTTAGTGACTGCTTGACTGCCTGTGCCCGATTGAATTCCACTAAGCTGGTGAACAGCATTTAGCCCTCCTCATTAGAATATGAATCTAGGTACCCCTCTGAGACATATTGAATTACCTAATTTTGACTTTTGTTAGTGGATTAATACAATGCGCGAAGCATTCCTATGAAATCCACTAATTATTTATTTTTAATTCAATTGATTATCTACTCTGACCACTATCTGATTCAACATACACATGCAAAAAAGAAAGAGTTTGATTATATAAGTTATTTTCCAATAATCAGGTTCAATTTAAAATATTTTTTAATTAAATTAGATATCTTTCCCCACCCGTATTAACATAAATTTTAATGAACTCTTTTGTTGACTTGAAATATTTGATAATAATAATAAAAAGGAAGAAACAAAATTATTTATCTATTAAAATGTACTTGCCTTTAGGCTTTTCTTAAATTGAAAACAATGAGTTTGTAGAGAAAAATATATAGTACAACTTTTGATTTAAAATTACCTATATGTTAGATTTTTAAATATTACCATTTCCCTTTCTTTTCACAAGCATTTAACAAACAAAAAAAAATTATACATACAAATTACGCATACACATCTTTGCATTTATGTAAAAAAAAAGAACATAAAATAATAATAAAAATAAATTATATGCATATAGCTAATATGCTAATACTTCAAATTATAAGCCTTAACTATTGGCTTTTCTTGTGTGTGCGAATATATGATATATCCACAGACATCTCTCAATTATTTTATAATCTGAGTTGATTAAAATTTATATAGATGGCATACATACACATTTAATGGCTATTACATATTTTAGGCCATTTTCTTATATAATATCATCTTATGCTTGGCCATATGAAGTGTGCCTGTCATAATATAGACATAAAAGATTGTATCTTGACCACAGAGATCAGAATTATTGATACAAAGAAATTTAAATAAACCTCTTAAAACCGTTAAAGATAACCTATTCTGAATGCAGACTAATAAATAGTCAATTATAACATTACAAACTGTAATTATAATTCACAAATTGCATCCAAAGTATTACTTAATGCTCAAGGCTAAATGGGTTTGTAATTAACCATATATATATTTTATTTTTCAATCTTTATCAATTCACTGCAAGATGAAGATATCTCCAAGTTCAATCCATCTTCTCTGATTTCTAGCCTCTCTTCTCTACATAACCCCAAAATATTTCTTTATTTTATCTATCCATCTCACATGTGGTCTCATTGTAGGCCTTTTACAATCTAATGCACCACACTTTGTTAAATTTATTATGCAAACCAAAAGTAGATTCATTGACATTTATTTGTCAATTTTAATAAGAATGGCAGTTCTAGTAAATGGTATTAATTAAAGTGAACTTCCAATCTTAATCATATGTAAATATGGTTTCGCTTAATAAAGTTAATCACTAGACATTGCAAAGTAAAGTTAACTTCTACTTTTAATAAATAGTTTTTTTTTTTGTTTTAATAAATAGTTATATTGAATAATGCTGCATTTGTATCTGAATATGATTACAACTTCACTCTAATTAATATTACTGCCATTATTATAAAAACTGGGAAAACAAATGTAAATGAATTCATTTTACATTTGCAAGGTAAATCTGAGAAAAGGGGGTGATAATAAGAACAATGCTTGAATTTAAAATGTGCTGGTGTTTGAATCAGCTACTTTTCAATTGGCACAGATCACAAAGTATTACAGATATTTTTATTCTGTGTTCAATATTTATCAATTTCAAAATTTCTTGCATTCATACTGTGATTGTCATTCACTTTGGAATGAATTGGAATTTGAAGATCAAATTGTAGTAACTATATATTTTTAGGATCTGGCAGATATTCATGAAATAAAGTCTAACTATAAATTCGAGCATTTAACAATGAAATTTCTGAATTAATATTTAAATATTCATACCTATAATAGCATCAATTTCTTATCTAGATAGTCTTAACCACTACTGATCCAATGTAACATGAAGGTCTCTCCAAACCAATTTTTTATATCTATATCCCCTCTTCTCCTCATCACATCAATAATCATATTATATCCATCCATTTTACACATAGTCCCTATTTAGGTCATTTACAGTATCTTGAAATTTAATTTAAGACTTTGATTGTCAACCTGTTACTATCTTTTCTAGTGGTTTTTTTTTAAGTGTCATAGCATCGACCGGGACGCGAACCCACAACCCAGGCAACTGCCTGCAAGTGCAAGGCAGTTGCGCTGACCTCTCGACCACCAATGCAAGACATCTTTTCTAGTGTTATGATCAATCAAATTCTATTTTAGTCTTTTATTATTTTAATTATATCAATGATATCTGCTTGATTTCTCAGCAAGTGTTTCACTTTTCATAATTTAAAGTCCCTGTTTTGTTCTTCTTTTAATTATTCATGTCTCAGATCCAAAAATCAGAATTGGAAAAACATATATATTAAAAACTTTGGTTTTTAAATACATAGACATATTTCCTTTTATTATTACATTATTTTTACCAAAAGCACTTCATCTAAGTTTGATTCAATGATTAATTTCATCCATTAAATTTCCATCAGCCTTAATAATCTGAATAAGGTCTTTCTAGATGTTATCTTCTTTTAATTAATGATTGTCAATCTTTTTTTTCATGAAAAAATCCATTAAACATTACTTTAATCTATTTATTATTTATTCTTAGTCACACTTTTTTACTTTCATCTGCAATATTTTTTGATACTCTGAGCATTATTTGCACAAATAACATCTTAAAATCAAGAGGACTTAAATAATCTCCAATATATTTTCATTCCTTTAATTTCCAATTTTAATCCACAAAATAGTTCTTGTAAAACTGCTGCAAATTTTTTTGGAGATATGGGGACACCCTGTTATATGCAGTTATCATTATTAATCTTCTTAGTATTACCACATAATCACTATTGATGCATTTTTGAAAATATTCATCAGAATATATCAGTATCCTGAATCTATATTTTGATGTTTTAAAACTTTTATCACTGTAGAAATACTTATAAAATCAAATGCTTTTTCAAAATGTGATATCTCATATTTATGTGGATGTGATTCATTGTGTTTAAACCATTTTAAATCCAGCTTGATCTTTTGGTTAGTTTGAGTCCAAAATATACTGTAAATTAGTGATATATATATAAAATATTTAATTACTATAATCAAGATGTTAAAAAAGATTCTGTCTCCAGCCTTGTATAATTGATTATGAGGTTAAACTCTTTAGTACCATATTCCATCTCACTAATAGATTAATTTCACTCTAAATTACCAACAATTTTGATGAAAGTATGTTCATAAATATCACTGCTCAAAGATTAGATGGATTCTTTCTATTCTTGATCCTTTGTTCAACATTTAGAATGGTTTTAATTTATAGCCTAAGAGAAAGATGATTTACTCCCTTTGTTTATATATATATATTCTAATATTCTCATGGATAAATGATAAATTCATAGTATTATTTCTGGGAGCTTCCAGTGTAGCAAAAATATAATAGCTAAATAGCTAACATCATAGTATAATAACAAATACTTTCCTCCAAGCTTTATATATATATATTGTAACAGAATGAGGAATATTAAAATAAATTAAAATAAAATAAAAATGTATGGTGCATGAATATTTATTATTATATAGAAGTGTTCTTAAATTCAAATCATCTACCTTCCATTACCACAAGCTAAGAGAACATATAGACATAAACGAATTTATACCCATACCTGATTGAATCTGTGACAATATGAATATTGCCACAAGGTTATTTTTCCTGATCAAACGTCTTGACTGCTGTAATTATTAAAAAATTACAGCACTCAGTTAAATTATAAATTTAATGGGATCAATAATACTGTACAACTATCCTCACGTGTTACTTAGTACTCAAATGGAGTAATGGCTATAACCAAATCCCCCTCCGAGTATATTAAACTATTGGAATGGCCAAGAAATGAAATGATACAGATAAATTAATTAAGGAAACATTTACTATAATAATAAAACTACAAAAAAAAGTTACATGAAATAATTCAATTACAATAAACTCATTTAAAATGTAATACTACAATTAGGTCTATGTGTTAAATCCTATAAATGTCTTTAATCTATTGAAATAAAGTATCCATTTATAGTCGTTCATTCCAATTATTATTAAAGAATTGAATTAATGTCTATCTCATTAAATATTTGGACTTGCAATTGCCTTTTAATGTGAAAAGTATGTGCAAGCATGTTATATATTGATCTTTATTTACTTTACCTAGGTTTTTTTCTTTTTCAATGCTAACTATTGTCCTGCTGACCATCATGTGGAATTCATCCACTTCTTTAGTAGAGATGTTTGTTATTTGGCTTTTTGTTTATGGGGTCTCCTCTTCTACATGTAGTGACTTCACAATACTAGCGTGTTAATGGTATGGCAGGTGCTACACTGGCATTTGTTTCATGGTGAGGTGACTACGAGGATGGTGGGTTTGGATACCAACAACCATGATGGTCCTTAGCCACACATCCTTGAAGCTTCACTTGCATTATAGATTAGTTTCATATTCATTTAGTTTGTCAGTATGCTCTGAAAAATGTCCTTTACTCAGGTTTCCCTTTTTTTCTTTAATGTCTGCTTACCACTAGATTCTAATCTCTACTTCTTCTCAGAACAGTGCTCTCACCGAAGTCTCCATGTGAACTGTCCTTTTTCTTCCAAATTATTTTATTATCTTGATCTCTTGTTTGTAGGTTTTCTTTCACATCTTTAATTTTAAAATGTTTTCTACAACTAATACAAAATTTCTTTTAATTTCATACGATTTTATAACATCGTGTTTTACATTCATTTATCTTTTTTTTTTTTAACAAAATTATTCTCATTTTAACATGCAATAAACATTTTTCCTCATTATACATGCATTCACATATGTATTTCATTTCATCAGATGTGTACTTTGCAGAACAGATCTTTATCTTTTATCGTATTCTAATTTTACTTATAATTTTATTTAAAACTCCCCAATTGTTACCTTTTTAAATCATTTGAATTCCCATTTTATTTATATTTTCTTTCTTCATTTTTAATCTTAAACTAAACATATGATTCTGATATTTTCTAACTTTAATATTTCACTCTTTCCAGAAATATGAACTTTGGAGTGTAAAAGATAAGAATCTTGTTCGATTCCGTTCCCTCTCTTTATCTCATTATAATAATTAAGGCATTCTTGTTTTTGTTGGTTTTAATTCTTTTACTTATTTGTATATTTAAAAAACTATAATATTTAATATTACTTAATGTTAAATATATATATATATATGTGATCGCAGCATGTGCGATCATCACAATATATTTATATATATGTAATCTTATAAATGAATATTTATAAATGCAGTAATTAGATGTATGTAAAGTATAACTTTAAAAATTTTATCCACGTAGGAGCGCTTTCAACTATCCTCATAATATTTGTCAACTAACACTTTGAAAGACTAACTTTTTCAAATATCCTTGTAGTCTTTGTCAACTAACACTTTGAAAGGTTAACCTTCCCTCAATTCCATGATCTTAACGTTTTTTGCATTAGTAATGTAAAAATATTGCAAATTGAACAAAATAACAACAAAAGGAAAAGAAAGGAAGCTATGTTAATATACAAATACAAAAAATACTTAAATTAACAGACAGGCAGCAATTTTTAAGATCACACAATTGTGGGAAGGTTAGCCTATCAAAGTGTTAGTTGAGAAAGACTATGAGGATAGTTGAAGGTGCTCCTAAGTGGATAAAATTTTTAAAGTTATACTTTATATATATCTAATTAAGATTATGTATATTGATTTGAAGAAATACAGACATTGAATTATAATATATATATATATATATATATATATATATATATATATATATTATTTGAAGTGACTATGACTTCTTTTCTGGCAATGATCTTAATATTAATGACTTGATTAAAATGAAATGGCATTTTGTGCTTGCAGAATAATAAACAGAATGATGAATTTCATAATAAATATAAAAAGATTTAAAAGCAGAAGTTCAATGATAAATAAAAAAAACTTAAAAATAATTGGTGGATTAAAACTGCAGAGGAAATGTATTCTGATTGTGACCCTTTAAATATTTTTGGTGCATTAAAAGTTCCACAAGAATATAGAAAACAATATTACATTTATCAATG